>OZ017739.1:254909058-254979058 GCA_963969285.1 Odontomyia ornata
CGAGCAATACGCGTAGGTAAACTGCTCGATTACTACACGCTCCGTTGGAAAAGCGCAACTTAGGTTAGGTTTGCTGATGCGCCGAGTGAGAGATTGGATGACTGCTCGTGGGTTCAGTCTAGCACCGGAGAAAGCCAAAATGACAAAAAAAAGTATCCCTAGAATAAGCATAATCAGTATTGGAGACAAACTAACCCAATCGAAGCCAGCGGTGAAGTACCTGGGGTTAGTGATCGACTCGAAGATAAATTTCTCTGAGTAAATCAGGACAGTGGCTGAGACGGCTGTTTCGGGAGTATCGGCTCTGAGTCGATTTATGGCCAACGTAGAGGGACATCAAGAAGCCTCTTGCTGAGTGTCGTAGGGTCAGTGATACTGTACGGAGCAGAAATATGGAGCGACGCTCTCAGTAAGGGAGTATGTCAAAACTGCTTGGCACAGGCACAGAGAAGAGCAGCATTGATGATTGCATCTTCGTATTCGACAGTCTCTGATTCGGCGGTGAGAGTTATTGCGGCCGTGATACCTGTTGTCAACAATTGGCAGCAGTCATGCGTGAATTGCACGAAGGGAAGGTGGACTGTGCGCCCCATGCTGGATGTGAAACCGTGGCTGCATCGAAGGCATGGTGAGTGTGACTTTTATCTGACCCGGCTTTTGAGCGGGCATGGGTGTGTTCAGTCTTACCTACACAAGATTGGTAAGTCACGGTTCCCCGATTGTTTGTTTTGTCCACGAGAGGGGGACAATGCCTGCCACACATTTTTTGTGAGCACAAAATGCGACAGGCTGCGAAGAAAACTCTACAGGGAGACGGAGGAGCTCACCCGGATAGTATAGTTGCAGTGATGCTTGGATCGGTTGACAAATGGAACCAAGTGGCACATATTCTTTGGGCAGTCCTAAAAAATAAAAGGGACTCACAGCAGTCGGGGCTGGGGATCGCTTGCCTGGAAATTCGTTTTCCTCTCTCTCCTCCCACTAGAGGAGGGGCTTGAAGGCGCCTCACGGCGTAGCAAAACGAGATCTGGCCCAACGATTCCAGGCTGGATTGTGGGGAGAGGTATTTAATGGGTAGTTCAGTCGCTTGTAAGCATAGGAGTCCCATATTCAGTGCATAAATGGCATTCACCTCCCAACCACAACAAAAACAAAAAAAAAGATATCTTGAAAAATATTTTAGCTTTTGGTCCTTGTTTTTTGAGTGAACAGACGCGTTTCGACCCCTTTGAGTTGTCTTCAGCGAAAAGGTACTTTACAACCTGCTTATCTATAGGACACCACAAATTTTCACCAAAATAATAGGAGCTGCCACCATCAAACTTTCTGGAATGGCTAGACGTATGACATTATGCGTAACAAATTTATTGAAGATTTCAAAGTACAAAAGCAATGAGAGATTGTATTAATATGTTGTACTATAGTATTTTTGGGCCAGAAGTGTCTTAGAGAAACCTACAGATCATGGTTTTTGGACTGAAATTAGAAATGAAACTTAATCTTGTAAAAAGATGCCATTCTTTTGGTGAATTATTGAAAATATAGCACTCATATTTTTTGAGTTCTTAAATTTCTACTATCGCTCTAAACAAAGGAGAAATGGCATTGAATACTTACATTTTCGGCATTCATTTGAAGTCTTCAAATCAAACGTCACGTAGCGGAGCGATTTCTTGGCCAGCGGTGAGCAATGTCATTTGCTAGAAACCATAAATATCAGAGAGAGAGTTGAAACATTTCATGATGTGGCGTGAAATTGGCATGTTATTATAGCTGTTGATTCGAATTTCAAATAATTTTGACGTGACATCTACCGCAAAGTTTCGCATCTTGTGGCAATTGTAATTTAAACTAAATAAAAGAGTAAATTTTACTTCTTCTACGAAGGATACGTCACTGGTATGCTCCCGGCAGCTGCTTTTACAATTCCACACATATCATTCATTTTTCTTTTCCCGACGCAACAAAGCTTGCGATCACTTTTAAACTTTTCAGTTTAATTAGTTACCACTTTCGCGAAAGTATTTAATACGACTTATCTTAAGCAAGTTGGGTAGACAGAGCTATGCTCATGTGAAAACGGCTATGTACTTAACCTACAATATGGTTAAAAAGAACGATTTAATTCAAGAAAAACTTTTATAACATGCACAGCAAATACATTCTTGCTTTAAAGGAACTCCATTTTAACCACCGAACATTTTGTTCCAATATTATTACAATCATTGACTGATCTGAATCGTAAATGTACTTTTGTTATTTATCTTTTCAGAAAATATGGAGAGGATCAATCAAAAGTACAGTGTCTGGTTCGATGGAAAGCCCATATAGTAGAAAAATCGCATATGATTATTGTAATCGGAAGAAATTCAAATAGCTATAACGTCGGTACATCATATTGAAACTTATAGAATAAAATCATATTTTGAAGAACTACTTAAATGACTGATATCATCCAATTTAATGATACTGATAAAATTTTACTGACAAAAATGTTAAATCCTACGTCCTATTAGCAAAGTTCCACGAATTTCAGCCTCTAAGTTATTTGTTATTGGAATCAGCTCCATGATTTTTAGAGCTTTCTGAAAGAAGTTTTGCAAAAACCTACTAGTTTCCCATCCTACAGTCCATCTATCCACCCTTTCATCTATCTGTCCGATCGTTCGTCCGTCTGTCCATCTGTCCGTCGACCTGTGCGTCATAAGAAATTTCTTCCGAAACTATAGAAGCGAAAAAGTTCAAACTTTGTGAAAAAGCCAGAAGTGGTGGTCTCTCAAAAGTTTAGGTCTTATCAAACATATCAAAATTTTTTATGGGGGTCCCCCCCCCCCCTGATATTGAATGTAGTCGAGTAGAGTATTGTTATGGACCATATGTCCCTACACTCTCCTATTATGCAAGCCCTGTAGAATAAAACACGCCGTGCTCACTTATCACGATGATTTCATCGTCCTCAACCAAAATTCCTTTCATCAGCAAATCTATCAATTTGCTCAAACGATAAAATTGAAATCGATACCAAAAAATATTGAGTTAATCAAATCATATTTCTAAGAAATCTAGTTAAAGATTTTCGCTGATGGCTTTCAGAATTCCTAACAATGCCAACTACCGGAAATATCGCATCCAAATCTAATGAAATTAAATATGAGAGATTGTATTTTTGCGACTATTGCAAATCGAATAAACACAATTCGCCGAATTGTGATAGGAGTCGCAACAGTCCATCCAATCCCAAGAGCAAACAATAAATCTAATTGAATCTGTGACCAAAATGTAAACAAGCTTTGAAGCTATCAATCTCGGATCGAATTCGCGAATCGTAAACAATAATCCAGAACAGTGGAATTTGCATGTGAGCCAAATAAATCTTTGAATATTGTAAACAATAAGATGATGTATAAAAGGGCTTGGTAAATTAGTTAAGCTAGTCAGTAAGTGCAATAGTGCCAAAGTATAAGTTTGCAAAAGTTGTAAATATTAAATTGTGAAATAAAGTTATAAAGTTTTGGAAGACTGTGTTTAATTTTAAAAGAGCCCGTAACAGGAAAATAAATTGGTGTCAGATGTGGGATGACTGCAGCGAAAGTCATCTAGTGAATTGAACGCATCTAAAGCTAAGACTTATTTTCCATTCTTCACAGAAGCGAAGTGCATCCTGTTCAGAGGCAATTGGCAGTCTATTGTGCTGACTCAAAGAGGTTTTGGTGAACCACGAGATATCGATCCAATCTCGTCTTGAAGCTCATCTCAAGCGAAAAGAAAACGTTTCGAACATCAACAAGCGCATCACTACGCAACAACGATCCTCCACCAGGAAGTGTATAAGTTTCGAACATCAACAAGCGCATCACTACGCAACAACGATCCTCAACCAGGAAGTGTATGAATTTCAAACATCAACAAGCGCATCACTACGCAACAACGATCCTCAACTAGGAAGTGTATAAGTTTCAGACATCAACAAGTGCATCACTACGCAACAACGATCTTCAGCCAGGAAGTGTATAAGGGTTCGGCCACATTGCGATTTTTCTGCCGTAACCAGCGATTTTTAGACGCAAATACGAACACACTGCGACAAGATTTGCAAAGGAACTTCAAGCATGCGCAGAACTAATATGCTCATTTGAAGGTATGTCTTTGCCAGGAACACACGCGCTAACTCATTTGTGCACTATGCAAGAAACTTCCGTGCACGTCAGCGTCAAATGTCCAAATGATGTGCGCCTGCGCGAGTATCACAAAAACTACCTACTACACTAGTTTTAGGAAAAATCGCAAATTCCTGCGACTGCCGCCCTGGATAAAATTGTCGAAAATCGCAGTGTGCGGGCTTCCATTTAAACATGTGTAACTTGCGACAGAAGTGCGGCTAAATAGTCGTAGTCTGATGCATCCCTCAGTTTCGAACGTGAACAGTGCATCACTACACAACAACGATCCTCAATCAGTGTATCAAAGAATAACAGTGCGTCACAGCGCAATCACAGCCAGAAACGAAAAGTGCATCACAGAGCAAATTTGTGCAACAAAATTTCAACGAATCTTCAGACAACCGCTGCACGATCCAGGATTTGAAAACGTGAGCCAAAATTATAGTTATTTGTTAAAGGAAACATATACACTTGCATTTATTATCCTTCTATAAATATATATATATATATATATATATATATATATATATATATATATATATATATATATATATATATTCGGAATTTTAAAAGAAGAAATATATTTTGTGCAAATTTTTGAATAATTTAGAATTAGAATTAAGTTGCTGTCCTTGATAAGAAAAAGTGAAAAAGTGTAATGGCGCATGCAAGTTCCACGGGAATCGAAACCGGGGAGGCCGGCCAATCAAGCTGAAGTAACGCGAGTAGTGTTTTCGAAGTTCCGCGGGCCGAAAGTTAAAATTTATAAAACCCTTCGATGGGGACAGGGACAAACTAAATTCGTATATTACCGGGTGCAATCGTGCGTTTAGGTTGGCATGTCCTGAACAGGAACCTGTTCTTTTGGACTTTGCCATTACCCAATTAGAAGGAAAAGCGGAATTAGCCGTTTCTAATCATACCTTTGGTGATTGGAGTGAGCTTTGTGACTTCTTAAAACTTCTATACGGTGAAACGAAGCATTACAACCATCTCCTTTTAGAATTGCAACAATGCAAGCTATCCGCGAAGGAAACGATCTCCCAATACATAGTCAGATTTGAAACGGCCGCGAAAAATTTAATCGTTTGTGTGAAGCAATCCATTAAGGATGAGGGAGAATTGAAAGGTCGTATTGCTGCAATGGACGACCTTATCCTGCATTCGTTTATATTAAGCATCGACCCAGCTATTAGCAGCATACTCCGTGCAAGAAATGTAAAAAATCTGCTATGCAAGTAGCCATCGAAGAAGAAAAATTATCAAATCTCATAAAAACGAAACCCATTACCATAAAAATAAACAAAACCCTCCTCAACAGGTGTATGTGGCAAGTGAAAAAATTTGCAATTACTGCAGAAAGAAAGGCCACGTTATCCAAGAGTGCCGAAGACAACAATAACAAAACAAAAACCTCTCAGTCTAACCAACAAAGTCATTATCCAAAAAACGGGGTGGCGACTCCGAACCCAGGTGTTTGGACTATATCAGAAATTTTGATAACAGACTAAATATACCTCAGTTATTTTATTATGGTGATGCCTTGATGCCTTACCTGACCGTTATCAGCCCTAACTCTAGAAAGTCGCATTTTAAATTCCTTATTGATTCCGGTGCAGCTATTTCAATCGTTAAACGCGAATCATTAATGGGAGAAACTCTGGTAAACACGGAAAACATCACCAGCTTTCAGGGTATATGTGGAACTGCCACAGCAGTAGGTTCTTCCCAGATAAGTTTGAGGTTTCCGCGGCAAGACCTAATCCGCAGGGGGGAATGCCGGTCGACAAGAGCTCTCTTGGAGGCTAGCATTCTTTGGGGAGTTCCGCCCCTACGTACCCGAGGAAACTCCGCAGGGGGAATGCCGGTCGACAAGACCACTCTTGGAGGCTAGCATTCTTTGGGGAGTTCCGCCCCCACGTACCCGAGGAAATTCCCGCAGGGAGAAAGCCGGTCGACAAGAACATTCTTGGAGGCTAGCATTCTTTGGGGAGTGCCGCCCCCACGGCCCCGAGGATATGGGGGGTGCCGTGAGGTTCCCTCTTATTGTACCTGGACTACGCTTTGGACAACGAACTGGAATCGACGCTTTGGGCTGGCGGATGTGATGGTTTGGACCTAGTTGCTTTGCACATTAGCGCCGGGGTGAAACTCGTGTGTGAACGGCTCCAATTCAACTATCATACCGTCTCCGTCCCGGTAAAACCTTGGCAGGCCTCGGAGTACGTTCGAAGTTCGCACCATTGGGTTGGTGGTGTAGGTTCGGTTGAGACGGACTCCCGATTAGCGCTGGTCTGGCTCTGAGCACTTGTCCCTATAAGGGCTTGTGCCAACCCTCGCATGGCCTCCCTGCTCTGCAAAGATAACCATGGGACCAAAAAGGCGACTACACACACGAACGGAGATAGCGGCTCCGAGGGGGGACCCAATAAAATGGAGCAAACAAATGAAACCACAAGCAAACAGGACGCTAGCACGGAGAACCCTTTCAGGCAAAAACCGCTGTTGGCAAGAACACCGATTAAACAAGTCACCGATTGCGGGGGGAGGCAGCAAACCCCAGAAACACTGTCAAAGTCAACATCACAGGTTAAATCATCGGAGACAGACCACAGACGGACTAACGAACGAAAGAAGGCAGAGTGCGTTGTGCAACCTGGCATCATTGCGGCCTTTGGGCGCAGTAGAAGGACTATGCGCACCCCAGAGCGCCCAGTGCAAGACGTACACAATCCGGATCAAGCTGCGACACCAACGGAGGCCAGTGTAAGACTGGGGGAGGGAAAAGTTTTGCCGTTGGCCGACGCCACTTCAAACGCGACCCAAGCGATAGAAGCAAAAGGGCTAGGAAACGGAGGCCTCTCCCAAGAGGTGGCGCCAAATAACACAATCGCCCTTGACCGCGCCGAAGAGGAGCGGCTTACTCGGAAAGCGGGGAATATCGTCAAACAACTGAGGGCTGCCTGCGCAGTGCAGAAAAACATAGGCAAGAGTGTCAAGAATGGCATTCTTGAACTGGAGGAGCTTTTTGACCGCATAACGCACTACAGGCGGAGGTGGCTTGCAACCGAAAAGCACCAAAAAGACACGCTCTCCCTCGAGGCATCAGTGGGTCCTAGCAGCAGCAAAAGAATGGCCGGTAGCCCAATTGAAGGCGACTATGAGAAAAGGAGGAAGGACGAGACCATAAACGCAGTTGACACTCCAGGCGAGGAGTTTCATGTGGTGCGAAACAAGGCAGCGAAAAAAGCGGCCAAAAAGCTACTCCTAGAAAAAACAGACAAAGAGCTCAACCACGAAAAGAACAAAGAACCCCCCGATATACCGCAGAAAACAAAAAGTAAACCGCGGCGCAAACCCTTGCGAGAGGCACTGCTTATTAAACCCACTAAGGGCCGAACCTACGCAGATGTCCTCCGTGAAATTAAAGGAGCGGTCAAGCCAGACGACACCAAAACTGCCATCAAAGCAGTTCGACCAACCCGGACCGGTGGCTTGCTGGTGGAATTCGGGCCAGAGGCCACAAACAAAGATGCATTCCGTGACGCGGTTCAAAAGGTTCTTGGAGATGCGGCAACGGTTGCCTCGCTCGAACCAATGGCCACCCTGGAAATCAGGGACCTCGACTGCGTCACGGACAAAGCTGAAGTAGAGGATGCCATTAGGAGGGAGTTCCCCAGCTTAAGTGAAGTCAAGGCAAGATTGACACGTGAAAACACAAGGGGGCAACGCATAGCTATTGTCGAACTAGCTGATAAAGACGCCCAGCAAATCGTGGCGAAGGGCAAAATTAAGATAGGTTGGGTGATCTGCAGGATACGGAGAAGAGCGATCCCTATCCGCTGCTTCAGATGCCTCGAATACGGACACACCACGTATGGCTGTAGGGGACCCGACAGGAGATCTCTGTGCTACAAATGTGGTGAAACGGGGCACAAAAGGAAGGAGTGCACGAACGAGGCAAAATGCATTCTTTGCAAGGAGGCTAAGCTAGCACCCGGCGACCTCAAACATGAGCCGGGGACAGGGAGATGCCGGGTTTTCAAGGAGGCCCCAACTAAAGCCAAATCGATACTCAAATGATCCGTATCCTGCAGGTCAATTTGCACCGAAGCACAAACGCCCAGGACCTACTTGAGCAGTTTGCGAGGGATAAGAAAGCTGACCTCCTGTTGCTGAGCGAGCAACATCATAACAAGGACTCGCAAGCGTGGTACCCTGACAAAACTGGTACCTCGGCCATCTGGGTTCGAGACAGCGCCCGCCTCCAGGTGCAGGGCCATGGACGCGGGGATGGTTTTGTGTGGGTGCGGTGTTCAGGGATAACATATTTCAGTGTTTATCTGACGCCTAACGAGGCAATGCGATCCTTTCGAACCAAACTCGATGCCCTGGAGGATGCTGTCTCGAACACAGAGGGCCACATGCTGGTCGGGGGAGACTTCAACGCTAGAGCCATTGAATGGGGTATGCCACAATCCGACCCAAGGGGAAAGCAAATCTTGGACATGGCGGCCAGAACAGCGCTTTTTGTCCTAAATACTGGTAACACCCCTACTTTCCGCCGCTGGGGTTGCGTAGGAACCATACCCGATGTGATACTCGCTTCGGAGTCCCTGGTACCTAGAGTACACAACTGGCGAGTACTAGAGGACTACTCGGCTAGTGACCACCAGTATATAGCTGTTGAGATTCACGACGGTGCCACTCTGCGTGCATATGCCCAAACTTCAATCCTCGGATGGAGGACTAGGAGGATGGACGTCGAGAAGTTCACTGACGCGCTTACGGCAGGCGCACCGTTGCTGGGAGCTCCGCCAGGGAGTGGAGGGCCTACAGCCAAGGACTTGGTGAACTCAACTATGAGTACCATCATAGCTGCTTGCGAGTCTTCCATGCCCCGCCGGAGACCCCGACATGGTAAGCCTCCAGTATACTGGTGGTCAAACGAGATCGCCGAACAAAGAAGCGAGTGTCACAAACTTCGGCGAGAGGCCCAGCGGGCGCGAACACGGGAGGAAGCAGACACTAGGCTAGCAGCATACAGGTCCGGCAGGAAATATCTTCGCAGGCTTATTAACAAGAGCAAGGCCCGATGCTGGCAAGACCTCGTGGACGATGTAAATAGGGATCCGTGGGGCCTTGGCTACAAGCTGGTCATGGGGAAACTTGGTGCCCTACGGAAGCCTTGTATACATGACGCGGAAAAGATGGACGCGATAGTGCGGGGACTCTTCCCCGCCCATCCCGTCCGTGTTGACGCTGTCCATGGTGAAACAGCAGTCGAGTGCCCACTCTTCACACAGCTGGAACTGGAGGAGGCAGTCCTCTCCCTGAAAGCGAGGAAGGCTCCAGGTCCAGATGGTGTTCCAGCTGAGGTTTTGCAGCTCGTCTATCACCATTGTCCTGACTTGCTGCTCAGCACATTCAACGCTTGCCTACGGGACGGGGTTTTCCCGGTACGATGGAAGGTGGCGAGGCTCGTGCTGGTCAGCAAGGGGAAGGGAAATCCCGAATCGCCGTCTGCATACCGCCCGTTATGCATGCTAGACACGGCTGGGAAAGTGCTAGAGAAACTCATCAAGGGAAGACTCACTGACGCGATTCGTGCTGCTGGGGACCTATCTCCTCGGCAGTACGGCTTTAGAGCAGGACGTTCTACCATTGATGCGATTGCAGAGGTGGTGAACGCGGTCGAAAAGGCAGAGGCATATAGTCGCACCAAGCGACGGATCGTCCTGTTGGTGACACTCGACGTCAGGAATGCCTTCAACTCCGCTAGATGGGTGGATATTCTGGATACGCTGGAAAACTCTTTTCAAGTTCCAGAATATCTAATGCGGCTTTTGAGGAACTACCTAAAGGACCGAAGCCTGCTCTACGACACGACACAGGGCCAACGAAGGATGGAAATTACATCGGGTGTTGCCCAGGGATCTATCCTTGGTCCGGACCTGTGGAACGTGTCTTACGACGGGCTACTGAGACTTGAGATGCCAGATGAGTCACGCTTGGTCGGCTATGCGGATGATGTTGCGGCTCTGGTCGCCGGACGCACCGTTGAACAAGCGCAACTTAGGCTAGGTATGCTAATGCGCCGAGTGAGGGACTGGATGACTGCTCGCGGGCTCAGTTTAGCACTGGAGAAAACCGAAGTGGTCATCTTGACACAAAAGAGAATCCCTAGAGTAAGGATGATCAGTATTGGAGATATACAAATCGAATCGAAGCCAGCGGTGAAGTACCTGGGGCTACTAATCGACTCGAAGATGAGTTTCTCTGAGCAAATCAGGGCAACGGCTGAGAAGGCTGCTTCGGGAATATCGGCCCTGAGTCGACTTATGGCCAACGTAGGGGGACCCAGTCCATCAAGAAGACGCCTCTTGATGAGTGCTGTAGGGTCAGTGCTACTGTACGGAGCAGAGGTATGGGGCGACGCTCTCAGCAAGGAGGTATACCGAAAACGATTGGCACAGGTACAGAGAAGAGGAGCACTGAGAATTGCATCTTCGTATCCAACAGTCTCCGACTCGGCGGTGAGAGTGATTGCAGGCGTGATACCTGTCGCCCTCCTTGCTAGAGAGCGCCGCGCTATTTACCTGCGCCGAAACGAGGATGCGAGGGAGATGGTTGTCCGCGAGGAGAGACAACGCTCGCTCAACGATTGGCAGCAGTCTTGGAGGAATTGCACGAAGGGAAGGTGGACTGCGCGCCTCATTCCGGATGTGAGACCGTGGCTAAATCGAAGGCATGGTGAGACTGACTTCTATCTGACCCAGCTTTTGAACGGGCACGGGTGTTTTCAGTCTTACCTGCACAAGATCGGCAAGTCACGGTCTCCCGATTGTCGGTTTTGCCCAGGAGAGGAGGACAATGCCTGTCACACCAAATGGGCCAGGCTGCGAAGGGACCTCTACAGGGAGACGGGAGAGCTCACCCCGGATAATATAGTTGCGGTGATGCTCGAATCGGTTGACAAATGGAACCAGGTGGCACATTATGCTCGGGCAGTCCTAAAATATAAAAGGGACTCACAGCAGCCGGAGGCGCTGGGGCTGGGGGATCGCTCTTCTGGCAATTCCTCTTCCCCCCTCCCCTCCCGCTAGGAAAGGGACTCCCCAGCTTGAAGGCGCCCCACGGCGTAACAAAACGAGACCTGGCCCGAAGTAATGTGTCAAACGGTTCCAGGCTAGGTTCTCAGATTGACAGGGGAGGTGTTTAGTGGGTAGTCCAAAAGTATTCTCCATGGGAGTCCCACACTGCCAGACTCGGCGGGCATAAATGCCTTCACCTCCCTACCACAAAAAAAAAAAAAAAAAAAATCCATGAGTTTTCCATCGTCGCCGACAACTCCAATATACCTGTTGATGGGTTGTTGGGACGCGATTTCCTATGCAAGCATGACTGCATCGTAGACTTTTTACGGAAGCTTCTAACAGTTAGAAGCGAAGAAGTGAGAATTGAAGTCTGCAAACGTCCTGAAAATGACGAGATCAACGACGAATCTTCGGCAGGTTCCTACTTTGATCCCCCACAATTTGTGAAATCAGAAACTTCAATAAAATCACAGCGAGAATTTGATCCACTAAAGCTGAAAATCAAATCTAGTTCAATAAACTTCGTCAAAATCCAAGTGAAAAACCCCGAAGTTCTAGAAGGTATCGTGAGTCGAGGGAACTATCTCCGGGAATCTTTTTGGGTGAAGCTCTTACTTCTAATGACAATAATCAACGGGCGCTCGTCTCAATCTTAAATATAAATGAACAGGATCAAGAAATCTTAACACCCGAAATCTGTCTTGAAACAATGAATATCGACTGCCTAAATCAAAATAATACCAACTAAAATAAATATCTAAATCTCCATATCAAACAGTTGGAAAATGTAACAGAAAATCAATCTGAATCTCAGAATCGCAAACTCTTACTCGAAAGATCCCTAAGGCTTGAGCATCTAAATTCTGAAGAAATCAAATCCATTAAGGAAATTACCAGCGAATTCTCGGATATATTTTATCTTGAAGGAGATCTATTAACAAGTACAAACTTGTGCGAACACGAAATCAACGTATCAGAATCTAAACCCATTTCTGCCAAAACATACAGGTACCCTGAAATTCATAAAAACGAGGTCAACGAGCAAATCAAAAAGATGTTGGACCAAAATATAATCCAGCCCTCAAACAGCCCATGGTCAGCTCCCCTTTGGGTTGTCCCTAAAAAACAAGACTCGTCTGGTAAAATCAAATGGAGGGTAGTCATAGACTATAGGAAACTAAACAATATTACTGAATCTGACGTGCTCCCAATGCCCAATATTACAGAAATATTGGATCAATTGGGTCATTCCAAATATTTCACGACTCTGGATCTAGCGAGTGATTTTCACCAGATAAACATGCGACCAGAGGACCGATCCAAAACTGCATTCACCATTCCCTTGGGGCATTACGAGTATTTGAGGATGCTCTTTGGACTCAAGAATGCTCCCGGAACATCTCAACGTCTAATGAACACCGTCCTGTCCGGACTGCAGGGATTCCAATGTTTCGTTTATCTCGATGATCTATGCAAGCTCCATCGAAGACCACAAAATCATGCTCCAGAACGTTTTTGAACGAATTAGGAAAAGTGGCTTAAAATTGGAGCCAATGAAATGCGAATTCATGAGACATGAAGTCGTATACTCGTACCTTGGTCACATAATCTCTTCCGAAGGAGTTTCACCTAACCCAGAAAAGGTTCGAGCAGTGAAAGAGTTTCCCATTTCGAAAAATCCCAAAGGCATTAAATCATTTTTGGGACTCTGTGGCTACTACCGGCGGTTTATAGAAAACTTTTCAAAACAAACAAAACCTCTTACAAAGCTCCTGCGAAAGGATCAAAAATTTGAATGGGCTGATGAACAAAGTCAAGACTTCGAGGAACTAAAATCAAAACTTATATCGCCTCCTATTCTTCAATATCCGGACTTTTCTAAAGAATTCATCCTAACAACCGATGCATCTAACTATGCCATAGGTGCGGTCTTGAGTCAGATGGGTAATCAAAAGGTAGACTTGCCTATTTCATACGCGAGTCGAACGTTGAATCGGTCTGAATCTAATTACAGCACAACGGAAAGAGAATTGTTTGCAATAGTTTGGGCAGCCCAAACCTTTCGACCATATTTATATGGAAGGAAGTTTAAAATCGTAACCGATCACCGTCCTTTGATTTGGCTGCGCAACTGCAAGGATCCCGGAAGCAAACTTATAAGATGGAGACTCAAACTCGAGGAGTTTGATTATGATATAGTACATAAACAGGGCAGAGTGAATTCAAACGCTGACGCTCTTTCAAGAATCGAAATAGATTCTACTGACCCTCTCGTCCTACATACTGAAGTGGACGACACATTCCAGGACTATATCAAATTTTATTACAATTCCATGACTCCCAAAATTTTCGAATATAACGACTTAAACAATGCTGTAGACACAACTAAGTCTCCCGCAGCATACTTTACATCAATTGATAGGGATGAACAGAATCCACATCCCTCTTTGTTCTTTGATAGAAGTTTGAATAAGGAACTCATTCTCAGTAAAAGTAACGAGTTATTTGATGTAGAAAAATCAACAACAGTTTTTAAGCAAGCAATTTATCATTGTTTCCTTATACATTCTTTCTTCGAGAAACCATCATACCAAGATTTCTTTCACTGTACCCTCAATCTGAAGAAAAGACTTGTTAGAGACAAAGTTCATGAGATAAATATCCCAAATCCGGTAGATCCCATAAACTAATTCAATTATAATAAACTTCGTGACATTATACAGTTCATATTTCGAAATGAAAAAATCAAAGTTAATATATATCACAATAAAATAACCACACCGACAACAGAACAAGTTCCTGAAATTCTGAGTCAATTTCACGATGCACCAACTGGTGGTCACAATGGATTTCACAAAACATATAATAAAACTATTTTTTTTTTATATCTAATTTCTTTATTAGAATGTATGCGGCACAGAGGCAAAACTGATATAATAAAACTAAACAATATTACAAATGGAAGAATATGAAGAGAGACATCAAAACCCACATCAAAAGCTGCGCCTCTTGTCAATTGAATAAAACCTCTAGAAAACTTACTAAAGCTCCAATGGAAATAACATGCACTGCAGACTCTCCTTTTGGAAAGATCAGCTTAGATATTGTAGGTCTATTACCGATCACAGAGCAGGGAAATAGATTCATCCTCACCCTTCAGGACGATCTTACAAAATTCTCAGATGCCTTCCCAATCCAAAATCATGAAGCTAGTACAGTCGCAAATAAGCTATTACAATTCATTACTCGATTCGGTATACCAAAAAAAATTCTTACTGATCAAGGATCAGATTTTACTTCAACTCTCATGAAAGAAGTATCGAAGTTATTCCATATAAAACTCCTACATACAACCGTTTACCAACCGCAATCAAATGGTGCCCTCGAAAGGTCCCATTCAACTTTGAAAGACTATTTGAAACATTATATAAACAATCAACAGAATGACTGGGACGAATACGTTCCACTTGCAATGTTTGCGTATAACACTGCTGTCCATACAACAACCAAATATGCCCCATACGAGTTAATCTTCGGGACGAAACCCGTCCTTCCTAATTCCATAACTAATACTCCGGAATTCAGATACACTTACGACTCATATGCGGATCAGTTGAAGTATAAATTAAATAGGTGCTTCCAAATAGCAAAAGAAAACATGAACCAGTCTAAACAAAAAAGTAAAACATATAATGATACCAAAATCCATAATCCCCAGTATAGGGCAAAGGACACCACGTTCTAATGAAGAATCATACCAATAAGCCTGGAACTTCCAAAAAATTATCACCAAACTGGAAAGGTCCATACGATTAGCCGCAATCTGCGATAATAACAAAAACATCATTATTAAAATCGAAAATAAAAAACATATCAAATTCCATACCATTCAATTAAAACCAACCCCTCTTCCAGGATGCTCATCCTAACCGCAATCCTGTCTTGCTGTATTTTCATGGGCCAAGCTCAAACAAATAAAGAATATGAAATCAAGAAAATAGAAAATGGAAGTGGCTTATTCTACGAACATCTAGGAACAACAAGGTTCTACTCTGAATACTTCAAAATCGTAACTCATATTGATATAAAATCCTATAGTGAAAGATTATATTCAATTAAGAGAATAGCTAAACACTCATTTCAGCTTTGTGGCAAAATTACTAAAGATCACATTAAATTATTTTGTACTCAGAATTCAAACATTTTTAAAACAAAAATGCCCGAAATCCTAAATAAAGAAGAATCTGTCAGAGCCATGGTGGGAAATCCGAAATACCGCAGAGGAATATTAAATGTTGAAGGATCAGTTGCAAAATTCTTATTCGGTACCATGGATTCAAACGATGCTGAATATTATGACGGCATCATCAACAAGGTTGAACATGATGAATCCGAACTTCAACTTCTGATAAAAGATCAAATAAATGTAGAAAAGGCAACAATCACTAATTTCAATAGTACTATATCCCAACTTAAAGTATCAGAAAAGGAATTAAATCGAAATATTGTAAAATTCAATTCATTCCTCAAAGACCAAAATAATTTCAACTCTGAAAGAGAATTAAATCAAGAAATACTTGAACATCTCAATATACTTACCTTCTTACTAAATGAAATCGATTTGAAACTTGAAAAAATAATTGACATTATAATAGCAGTAAGAAAATGCACTCTTCATCCAAGTCATATAAGCCCTAAGAAATTAATCGAGGAACTAAACAAATTCAACCAACATTTAAAAAATGGACTTGAGTACGCAGTTAAACCCATTATAAAAAACACTAATCAAATTTTAGACATAATTAAAATTCAATACTCATTCAAGAATGAACGTATGATATTCGTTCTATCCTTTCCGAATTCAATCTTTACCACTTAATACCCTTACCTATACCTCATGCAGGTCAGAAGACTTATGCATGTATAGATCCTCATTTAAATATCTAGCCCTTTCAACAAACAAACTGCAATACGCTCAATTTCAAACACTTGATCTATGTAAACCTTTGGAATACAATAATTACATTTGTGAGAATTATATAACATATTCCACCTTAAATAAACCAATATGCGAAATCTCTTTACTAACAAAAATAAACAAAAAAGTACCCATTGATTGCGTAACAAAATTCTTAACAGGAAAAATTGAGATTTGGCGAAATTTAGTCAATAACAATTGGATATATGTTGCGAGCGAGCCACATATGCTCACCATACAATGTAATAATACCATAATAGACGTAGAAATCTCTAAAACCGGTATCTTAACCCTAAAAAAATTGCAAGGCATACTCCTCCCAAACTCAATTACTTACCAATAACGAAGTAATCCTTTACTATGAAAACATAATTCCAAGCCTCAACATAGTTGACGATGATTGTTGTCAGGAAAGCAAAATCAACAAAACTGACTTCAGCTATTTCCTTGATGAAATTCACTTATCTAACATAAAGTTAGATGACCTTACATAGCTTCCCATAAATTAGATGATTTAAAAGAACAAGTTAACAGATTACACACACAACCTCATTTTTATAAGTATGGAACATTTTACAAGTATGTAATTGCGACAATATCAATCCTTGTTCTATTATATATCTTATGGAAAATATATAAATGCATTAAAACCTTTCTCCCAAACTCAATGAGACTCGACCGCGGATGTTGCTGTCGTGCCATCACTATAAATCAATATAACTCTCCAATCTCTTCTCCCAGAAATGATATTGAAATGGAACTTATCTACCACCATCCCTGATCACTCACCTTCCACTTCACCTGAAATTACCGATGTACGAACTCCTTTGCGTTTAACAAAACAAAGTCCCGATTTAGGTCATCCGTAGGAAGACTCAAGCACCACGAATTCTGAATTAAAAACATGAAATTCGTCTTTTCTAAGGGAGGTGCTGTTATGGACCATATGTCCCTACACTCTCCTATTATGCAAGCCCTGTAGAATAAAACACGCCGTGCTCACTTATCACGATGACTTCATCGTTCTCAATCAAAATTCCTTTCATCAGCAAATCTATCAATTTGCTCAAACGATAAAATTGAAATCGATACCAAAAAATATTGAGTTAATCAAATCATATTTCTAAGAAATCTAATTAAAGATTTTCGCCGATGACTTTCAGAATTCCTAACAATGCCAACTACCGGAAATATCGCAACCAAATCTAATGAAATTAAATATGAGAGATTGTATTTTTGCGACTATTGCAAATCGAATAAACACAATTCGCCGAATTGTGATAGGAGTCGCAATAGTTCATCCAATCCCAAGAGCAAACAATAAATCTAATTGAATCTGTGACCAAAATGTAAACAAGCTTTGAAGCTATCAATCTCGGATCGAATTCGCGAATCGTAAACAATAATCCAGAACAGTGGAATTTGCATGTGAGCCAAATAAATCTTTGAATATTGTAAACAATAAGATGATGTATAAAAGGGCTTGGTAAATTAGTTAAGCTAGTCAGTAAGTGCAATAGTGCCAAAGTATAAAATTGCAAAAGTTGTAAATATTAAATTGTAAAAGAACAGTGCAAGTGTGAAATAAAGTAATAAAGTTTTGGAAGACTGTGTTTAATTTTAAAAGAGCCCATAACAGTATCAAATGAAAGGTCTTCGCACTTCCAGAATCTGAAAAATACGTCATTTTTGCATTAGGAGTCTAGGGGGAGGCAAAATGCACGAGCAGTATTTGTGTCTCCTTCCTACACGATTGGACACGTTTGAGCCGAAAATCTGGAAAAAATCACGAAGGTAGGCCTTTATGAGTCCGGGGGCAACAAATACCTTAGAAACCAAAATTCACTCTACTCTGTTAATAACGGTATGATTTGTAAATTTTACATTTTCCTCCAAAAATCGAAACGGTGCCCTTAAACTTCTTAAGGTTTTACATTTATGTAGGTTGATATAAGACCCTTATGCCTACGAGATTTCATGGAAATCAAACAATATTAAATGAGTTATCGGCATTTCAATTATATGGAATTACAAAAACAATAACACATGTTGATAGTTTATATGTATTTCAAATCGACTAAGGTACTCTTAGTTTCTTCGGATGCTCATGAAAATTTAAGGAGTACTGGTTTACTTGAATATGTTCAATGAGCCGAGCATTCAGAAAAATTATTTAACATGGAAAAAAATCGCGGTTGTTATGTGCTTATGAACGAATACGAATGGTGAATAATTCAAATCATCGGTTCATGGCATCAGAAAATTTTTTTCGTACCCTAGAATGGTTACAAAGCCCTTCTGTTAGGAGCTCTCTTCTGCCTCCTCGACCTGTTTCACGGGTATCAATTGTAGGTACTCATCTTCAGTTATTCATGAAATTGAATCAAGTAATAAAAGCATGTACCTTAAACGTTGAAGTTGGGGAAAAATAACTCAAAATTATTCAATCTTTTCATTTAAAACAGCCACTGTTTTGTTTTACGATTGCTGATACCACTAGCTGAACCAATTCTCAAAGATATTCAGGATACCTATCATTCCTGAAACTTTCATGCAAATCCTAGCAAACCTGTATTATCGGAGTTGGAAAAAGCACATATTGATCCATAGCCATGTTTCAATAGTAATATTCGTACAACGCATATTGTTCCATAGTAATACAGGAAATTTTTTTTTTGCCGTTGTACCCATAAAGGCCTACATTAATGATTTTTTTCAGATTTTTCGGATGAAAGGTGTCCAATCGCGAGAAGGGGGCACGCGAAATCTTCATACATTTACCGATCAGGAAATTTTAAGACATGTTTTGAAAAGATCGCATTGAGAACTTTCCAATGACACCCTATTCGACTATCGATAGTGAAAAATTTTTTTTGAAGGGTCACCACCCTATATGGGGAGACCCCCTTCAGCCCATTTGAAAAATTTTTTCACCCCAAAAAATTTTAAGAAGTCACCACTTGTGACCTTTGCACAATGTTTCATGACTGTAACTTCTATAGTTTCAGAGAAAAACTGCTGTGACATACAGACGGAAGGACGGACACAGGTCGTGATTTCAATAGGGTTTTGTATTTTAGTACAAAACCCTAGAAATGGTGTTACTTACTATTTCAAATTGAAGTTGACAAGATGTTTCCCGTCAGCTTTTGAATTTTCACGAATCATATGTTTTCAATCATATGGTCAAAGTATAAGAGGAGTGGGATTTCTCTGAGAGAAGCCAGAGAGCCACTGTTGTGTGTGGTGGTTTTAGCGGCGTGAAAGGCAGGGGGATTTCAATTCAAACGGGAGAGGAAGGTATGTATGTAGTAAAAGACGTACACTCATGTATGAATGATAATAAGTATTTTTTGCGTCCATTACCTGATTTTTCTTTGCTAGAAACCAAAACCCATCAGAGCCAAATACATCAATTGAAGGCAAAAATAAGTCAAAAGATAGGAGTATACTCGTGTCCATATCGGAACTATGTTCAGGTAACTTCGGCGGGCCGGATATCTCTTCGGATGTTTTGTTTATATTAAGGGTTTGTGGAGACAGCAGCTGTGTGTAACCTTGCATCGAGACATGTAAATTAATTGTAGCGCCAAAGTCTGGTCGCTGTCAATTGTGAAAAGATTGCTGCAACCTACTATTGAGCACGAGGAAAACGCTTTTCGGTTTTGTCTGGAGCCTACGTTAAATGTGGGTACAATATGAGCATATTATGCTCTTGTCAGAAGGCTCTTATACTCGTATTCATCCTACGAAGTGATGTTTCTTTTCTCAGATCAGTAATGCATAGTTTTACAAAAACTTTCATGGTATGCTAGACAAAAATAACAATAATGCTCAGAAGGCGGAGAACAGGGTAGCGCTCTTTGTCCAGTGAAATTTTTCAACGCCATCAAATGTCAAATTAATAGGAGTTTGTTTACTTCCCAAAGCTCGACTCTCAGTGGAAGGTGCTGAACATGTGTTTCATTTAGCCATTCTAAAAAGTGTAGGTGTGCGTGCAGTGGACAGTAAAAGGTGAGTTACGTGTATGAGTATGCAAGGAGTACATTTTGTCCTCTTTTTATATGAATTATGATATAATATATTACTCCATACAAGCATTTTGAATTGTAGAAGAGCTTTGCATTTGCCGACGTAGGCTGAAAACTTGTTGCAATTAGTCCCTTGCATGCCAAATACTACATATGCAAATTGCTACTTTATTGCTTTTATCTTACATCAGTTCAAATACAAAAGACTGGCGACAACAGGCATCGTTTACTAAAAGCTTTGTTGTAACTTAAATAACATTGGCCAGAAAGAAGAAACTCGCACGAAGACGCTTAAATGAACTGAGCGGAGTTAGCAATGCAGGTAAAAGTGTTGCTTTTATAGTGTAAGTTCTTGGTAGTAAGTTCTATGAATGATTCTGAAATTTCCAGTGTCGAGACTAGGAACACTTAATATGTTTAGCCCAGTCATATTAGGGCTTTCACCTCGGAATGAAAGATAATAAGCTGCAAATTGGTATGAACCTTTGTTTTGTCATTCTAAATGTTGTCTCAAAAGTCACAATCGTTATCGTGTTCGCGTCTCAAGATATTCAAGGTCAAAGGTCACAAAAATCGGTTTTTCGCGAATATCTGGCTTCCTATCGGTTAAATGAGATTTGCATTTATTATAAAAGTTGTAGGCTATAAAATTCCCTACAACTTTTGTTTAAACTTTTTTTTCATACGACCAACCGTTTTGAAGGTAGAGCGCGAAGAGTGCACATCGTACAGTCATATACGGCCTAATGCAAGGTCAAGCGTGAGTTATGGTTATCAGTACGTTATAAAGTCAATTATTTACTTGGAAATTATAATTATTAAACAATGCCTATTATTTATGTACTAACTATTAATTATTTATATTTAATTAAAGTAAGTAACTTGATTTGCAACGGTACAATTTCAAACTCACGAATAATCTTGACTCATACAAAGTGGAGAGAGTGGCCTTGAATACTATAGAACATCTGTCCCGGCAATGATTAGAAAAGGGCATAGGGTAGGGACAAGTATTTCCAGGTATATAAGTATTGAGAAATTTACGCGTTTTAAAGAAAAGATATATAATGTCGTGTTAACTTAAAATAAAACTAAAATATATAATCCAGAATTAATAATATTTTATACTTAAATAGTTAAATATGAATAATTATATATAAATAATCAAGTTACTTACTTTAATTAAATATAAATAATTAATAGTTAGTACATAAATAACTAAAATATATAATCCAGAATTAATAATATTTTATACTTAAATAGTTAAATATGAATAATTATATATAAATAATCAAGTTACTTACTTTAATTAAATATAAATAATTAATAGTTAGTACATAAATAATATATATAATTATTCATATTTAACTATTTAAGTATAAAATATTATTAATTCTGGATTATATATTTTAGTTTTATTTTAAGTTAACACGACATTATATATCTTTTCTTTAAAACGCGTAAATTTCTCAATACTTATATACCTGGAAATACTTGTCCCTACCCTATGCCCTTTTCTATTCATTGCCGGGACAGATGTTCTATAGTATTCAAGGCCACTCTCTCCACTTTGTATGAGTCAAGATTATTCGTTAGTTTGAAATTGTACCGTTGCAAATCAAGTTACTTACTTTAATTAAATATAAATAATTAATAGTTAGTACATAAATAATAGGCATTGTTTAATAATTATAATTTCCAAGTAAATAATTGACTTTATAACGTACTGATAACCATAACTCACGCTTGACCTTGCATTAGGCCGTATATGACTGTACGATGTGCACTCTTCGCGCTCTACGTTCAAAACGGTTGGTCGTATGAAAAAAAAGTTTAAACAAAAGTTGTAGGGAATTTTATAGCCTACAACTTTTATAATAAATGCAAATCTCATTTAACCGATAGGAAGCCAGATATTCGCGAAAAACCGATTTTTGTGACCTTTGACCTTGAATATCTTGAGACGCGAACAAGATAACGATTGTGACTTTTGAGACAACATTTAGAATGACAAAACAAAGGTTCATACCAATTTGCAGCTTATTATCTTTCATTCCGAGGTTGACCCCTTTTTTTTACCTAATATGACTGGGCTAGTTATCTAGAAATGATTAATTCCGTGCGCAATGCATCCTTAGTAAATTAGGAAGCATTAACAAAACTTTTCTATGGCGCCAACGGTAATTGAAATGTATCTTCATTCTCATCTAATGTATGTATCTTCGATTGGTTTAAGCTTAAAGCAGATTGAAGCTTTCCTGGTGATTCACAATTTAGCATGAACATTTATAATTATGTGCATAATTTACATGTTAAACATTTGAACCAGCTGCGAATCGTAAGAATGATTTTATTTCCGGTCAATTCACGGAATGTTGACGATAATTTAGTGTTGCTACCTTCGCATCTAATGATCTGCTTTAAGATATCTTTTTTATTAGATATTTATGTAAATTCAAGATCGCACTTCATTAGCGCGGTCGCAGTTTAGGCGTGATTCATCATGGTTCGTGCGAAAACATCGAATAGTTGGAAAGTGGACCAACAGATGAATTATCGACCTTGGAGTCTTTTGAGCATACAGAAGGTATTTCGGAAATGATTGCTAAAGGTCTATTCGATTCGACTTATGAGTTAGACTTACGGTTTGAACGGCTGCAATATTTCAACAGAGATTGTGGTTCCAAGTAATTCTCTTGAATTACTTGGTACTTTGTTAATACATACGAATTACGGAACGCCCTGCTTATTTTCCAGTTATTAAAACAGTACCCTGTTGTATATTTCACGTCTTCATGAAAGCAACGGCTTGCATTCCATAATAATTTTCTATATTTAAGGATAGCGTGAAAACGATTTGATTCCGTATTTGTGGTCAATCGCTGGAAAAGTACAATAGCATTGGGGGAGGTTCTGCAATAAGGGCAACTATATATGGATTGACTTAAGGCGTAGCCTCCTTCACCTTCCCTTGTAGGTTTGAAGGCTCACCGGGTCAATTTCGTAGCACAAATGTGACATACTTGCGGTGATTTGACGAGGAAAGTATACGGACTTTCGTGTATGTTTTTGTGGTTTTTGTTGCTGTTATTATTTTCATTTGTCCAAAGTGAAATAATCAAATATTTAAAGCTGATTGTTTGTGCAAGAAATCTACCACCGTGTCATGAAGTTCACTTCAAATAGAGTTCACTTAATTAGTAGATGCAATATATCGATGTATGCTTTTTCTAAATAATGATAATGTTGCTATTGACAAGGGGCTTGCTAGACAGAATAAATGTAATGTTGATCCCCTGCCTTGCGATTGAATTATTTGTGCTGAACACTTCTTCAGTAGTTTGTTCTAACAATTCGATATTAGAAGTACTATATAGCTCAAAGTTCTCATGGAAAACAAAATCTGCTAAGCATAAAATCCTCTACCAAGGGAAAGTCTGGGAGTGTGGGTGAGCCATCGATTTTGCTGAGATTCACTACTAAAAGCAGTTTGATGCACTTCTTTATAGTTTCCGAAAAATCGTAAACAAAATGCCCGAATATTTTATTGCTGCGAAAATAATAGCCACCATTTCAACCTCTTGCAGTAAAAACCATAACGATTTCTGCTGCTCTCTTGCACAAACATACATTTATTAAAAGCAACCGCGAAAACTTGCGAGTTCAGCAATATTTCCTTGTCCTTTGCTAGTCCCAACATCAAGCTGCAGAAAATCATATCCACAAATATTTCCGACGTATTGCAAGTGAAATAATGATAAGGAAATAATAAATTAGTCCTCAAGCAACAGTACATGACGTGAATTATCTATTCACTTTAGATAAATCAGAGCAATTTAGAGTGTTTGTTCAACGAATTTTCACCTGCTTGCACAAGTATAGAAAGCAGGGGTGTTATGCTGAATAATTTTCAAAGTACAAGTTGCCATCGCTACATGGTCCTGGCTACAGGAAGAGTCAAACAGCAAAAATTTATATACGAAATAACTTCCCGTAAGAGTTTACCAGATAATGTAATACCGTACAATACCATTCGGTATTACTCGGAAATAATTGAGTGCAACATTTTGTCGCAGGCAGAATGAATTCGTTGACCGACAACTCTCTTCGACGACATTTCAGGATATAATTTGCTTCATTTGGCACGCGATTTGCTCAGAAACTATTGAGAAGTGCATCAAATGACCGAAGTATGCCATCCTGGTAGGCAAATCGTGTTCATTTCAATTTTTTCAATATTGTCGACCCACATTCCAGGCTTTCCCATTCCAAACTTAAAATAAATGTTTTCAGCTGTACAAAAACCTGATCCGACATCACTAATAAACAAAAATTATAATGTAAAATTTGCCGAAAATGCCGAAAATAGTCTTAGATTTTTTTCATTGTCCATAGTTCTGTTGCTATAAGACGTCATTTTCTACTAAAATACAATGTAATGATGTATGTACGAGGGCGGTTCAAATATGATGAAGGCAAACGCTGTAGACGCTGTAAGTTTTGACGGTCATGGCTTGAGTATGTGTGTCCCTTACGAACAGAGATGCATAGTTTTCGTCGGGAGTGCACGTTTCACGCGCGTGCTACGACCATGAGTGAACGTCAAGTGCCGACCGCCGTTGTGCAACGTATTGTAATTCCTTTTTTAGTGTCGGAAGGCATTAAAAATATAGAAATTTTTCTGCGATTGCGAAATCAGTTTGGTAGTGAGTGCCTGAGTAAGGCTGCTGTGTTTAAATGGGCCAAAGCATTCAAGTATAGTCGCGAAACCGTGGAGAATGAGCCGCATGATTGTCGACCGCGAACCAGCATCACACCAGACAACATTAGCCGCGTAGAACAACTCCGTAGGATGAATGTTCGAGACATTTCGGCTGAACTCGGCATCAATATTGGTGGTGTAGAGTCTATCAGCCACGAACAACTTCAATATTGCAAAATAACGGCACAATGGGTTCCTAAACCAGCACGAAGTGCGATTCTTCTCCAGGATATCGCGCGCCCTCATACAGGGCGTCTCACGCTCGATACAATATGGCGCTTGGGTGGGATCACCCTGCAACTACCACATGTTTGGACCACTGAAAAAAGCCCTTGGAGGTCAAAGATTCAATACCGACGACGAACAAGAGGAGTTCGTTCGCACATGACTGTCCGAGTTACCCAAGGAATTCTTCGATACCGGCATCAAAAAGCTTCCGGAAAAGTGGACAAAATGCGTAACTTGTAACGGGGAGTACCTAGAAAAGCTGCAAATTTTTTCGATACAAAATAAACGTGTCTGAGCATTTGTCTCGATCATATTTGAACTACCCTCGTATGTATTTTATTATTAATCCAAATGTGCTGCAAAATACTGTTCCTGACGTTTTTCAGCGATTATCGGCTCTGGAGTATCCCTTGACAATGTCCAGCAATAATCAGTAGGAAATTTGACGTCACATTTGCCTTACATCGTTTTTTCATAGCAGAATTGTCTTGGTGAAACAGTTCACCATGTTCGTCACTTACTTCACGAAACCCGATGCGCTGGTCCTGAACAGCTTCAGAAGTCAATAAAGGATTTTTTTTTGTAGGGAGGTGAATGCCATTTACGCACAGAGTCTGGGACTCCTATGCTCGCAAGAAAGCGACTCGACTACCCACTAAACACCTCCCCTGTTAACCTGACAACCCAGCCTGGAACCGTTTGACACATTATTTCGGGCCAGGTCTTGTTTTGTTACGCCGTGAGGCGCCCTCACGCTGGGGGATCCCTTTCCAAACGGGAGGGGAGAGGGGAAGAGAAAGTGCCAGAAAAGCGATCCCCCAGCCATAGCGCTCCCGGCTGCTGTGAGTCCCTTTTATATTTCCGGACTGCCCAAGCATAATGTGCCACCTGGTTCCATTTGTCAACCGATTCGAGCATCACCGCAACTATATTGTCCGGGGTTAGTTCTCCCGTCTCCCTGTAGAGTTCCCTTTGCAGCCTGACCCTTTTTGTACTCGCAAAAAATGTGTCGCAGGCATTGTCCTCCTCTCCTGGGCAAAACCGACAATCGGGAGATCGTGACCAACCAATCTTGCGCAGGTAAGCCTGAAAACACCCATGCCCGCTCAAAAGCTGGGTCAGATAGAAGTCAGTCTCACCAAGCCTTCGATTTAGCCACGGTTTCACATCCAGAATGGGGCGCGCAGTCCACCTTCCCTTCGTGCAATCCACCCAAGAATGCTGCCAATCGTTGAGCGAGCGCTGTCCTCCTCGCGGACAACCATCTCCTTCGGATCCTCACCTCGGCACAGGAAAATAGCGCGGCGCTCTCTAGCAAGGAGGGCGATAGGTATCACGCCTGCAATAACTCCCCTCGCCAGTTCAGAGACTGTCGGATACGAAGATGCAATTCTCAGTGCTCCTCTTCTCTGTACCTGTGCCAAACGTTTTCGGTATACTTCCTTGCTAAGGGCATCGCCCCATACCTCTGCTCCGTACAGTAGCAGTATGACTGACCCTACAGCACTAATCAAGAGCCGTCTAGACGGGCTGGGTCCCCCTACGTTAGTCATAAGTCGACACAGAGCCGATGTTCCCGAAGCAGCTTTCTCAGCCCTTGCCCTGACTTGCTCAGAGAAACTCATCTTCAAGTCAATCAGTGGCCCCAGGTACTTCACCGATGGCTTCGACTCGATTCGAATGTCTTCAATACTGATCATCCTTACTCTAGGGATCCTCTTTTTTGTCAAGATGACCACTTTGGCTTTCTCCAGTGCTAAACTGAGCCTGCGAGCAGTCATCCAGTCCCTCACTCAGCGCATTAGCGTACCTGGCCTAAGTTGCGCTTGTTCAACGGTGCGTCCAGCGACCAGAGACGCAACATCATCCGCATAGCCAACCAAGCGCGACTCATCTGGCATCTTAAGTCTCAGTAGCCCGTCGTAAGACATGTTCCACAGGTCCGGACCAAGGATAGATCCCTGGGCAACACCCGATGTGACCGCCATCTTTCGTTGGCCCTGTGTCGTGTCGTAGAGCAGGCTCCCGCCCTTTAGGTAGTTCCTCAAAAAACGCGTTCGATATTCTGGGACTTGAAATGAGTTTTCCAGCGTGTCTAGAATATTCACCCATCTAGCGGAGTTGAAGGCATTCCTGACGTCGAGTGTCACCAACAGGACGATCCGTCGCTTGATGTGACTATATGCCTCTGTCTTTTGGACCAAGTTCATCACCTCTGCAATCGCATCAATGATAGAACGTCCTGCTCTAAAGCCGTACTGCCGAGGAGATAGGTCCCCAGCAGCACGAATCGCGTCAGTGAGTCTTCTCTTGATGAGTTTCTTTAGCACTATCCCAGCCGTGTCCAGCATGCATAACAGGCGGTATGCAGACGGCGATTCGGGATTTCCCTTCCCCTTGCTGATCAGCACGAGCCTCACCACCTTCCATCGTACTGGGAAAACCCCGTCCCGTAGGCAAGCGTTGAATGTGCTGAGCAGCAAGTCAAGACAATGGTGATAGACGAGCCGCAACACCTCAGCTGGAACACCATCTGGACCTGGAGCCTTACTCGGTTTCAATGAGAGGACTGCCTCCTCCAGTTCCCGCTGTGTGAAGAGTGGGCACTCGACTGCTGTTTCACCATGGACAGCGTCAACACGGACGGGATGGGCGGGGAAGAATCCCCGCACAATCATGTCCATCTTTTCCGCGTCATGTATACAAGGCTTCCGTAGGGCACCAAGCTTCCACATAACTAGCTTGTAGCCAAGGTCCCAAGGATCCTTGTTCACATTGTCCACTAGGTCTTACCAGCAGCGAGCCTTGCTATTGTTGATCAATTTGAGAAGGCATTTCCTGGCCGATTTATATGCTGGCACCCAGTTGTATGGCTCGTCAAGGTTCCGCACCCGTTGAGCCTCATGTCGAAGCTTGTGACACTCCCTTCGCTTTCCAGCGATTTCAGTTGACCCACAGTACACTGGGGGCTTGCCGTGCCGGGGTTTTCGACGGGGCATAGAAGCTTTGCAAGCAGTCGTGATGATGCTCATAGTAGAGTTCACCACGTCTTGAGCTGCCAGTTCTTCCGTCCCCTCCGAAGCTCCCTGCAGCGGGTCACCTGCTGTGAGCACCTCGACGAACCTCTCGACGTCCATGCTTCCGATGTTCCATCCAGTTGTAGAAATCCGAGAGCACGGACGTCGGGAGACAACATCACTGATCTCAAGCAGAATGCACTGACGATCACTGACTGAGTAGTCCTCTAATACTTTCCAATTGTGTATCCTCCGTACTAAAGACTCCGAGGCGAATGTCACGTCCGGTATGGTTCCCTCACAGCCAATATGGCGGAAAGTCGGCGTATTCCCGGGGTTTGGTACGACGAGCGCAGTCCTGGCCGCCATTCCCAGGACTCGTTTTCCGCGCGAATCCGTTTGAGGCATGCCCCATTCGATCGCTTTAGCGTTGAAGTCGTCCCCAACGAGCACCTTACCCTCTGCGTTGAAGACAGCGCCCTCCAGAGCATTAAGCTTGGCTTGGAAAGATGATATCGATTCGTTCGGCGTTAGGTACACACGAAAGAAGGTGGTCTCTGAGCACCGAACCCAAACGAATCCAGATGGCAGCAGTACCAGTTTCATCAGAATACCATAATACAGGACTTTCGTCATAGTGTTGCGCATTCAGCAGCAAGAAGTCGGCTTTCATGTCCCTCGAAAACTGCTCAGGCAGATTTTGGGCGGTTGAACAGCGGCGTAAGTTTAGCTGCAGGATGCGGGTCATCGAAGCTCTGATTTTGCCTTGGCTAGGGCTTCCTGGAACACCCGGCATTTTCCTGATCCCAAGACGTGTCCAAAATCAGGTCTTGAATCAGCATCCTTGCAGAGAATACAGTGTGCCTCCTTCGTACACTCTTTTCTTTTATGTCCCATTTCACCGCATTTGTAACATAGAGAACTTCTATCGGGTCCTTTGCATACTTGTGTGGTGTGACCATCGCCAAGGAATTTGAAACATTGAAGAGGCATTGCTCTTCGCCGTATCCTACAGACAACCTTCCCTACTCTTACTTTGCCCTTGTCCAGGAATTGTCCGGCGTCCTTTTCGGTCAAGTCAACTATGGCCATGCGATGTCCCCTGTTGTTTTCTCGTGTCAGTCTCGCTTTGATCCTTCCCATGCTAGGTAACTCCCTTTTGATGGCCTCTTCTACTTCGGCCAGATCCGTCAACGCAGTCAATGTCTCTTATTTCGATTATTGCCATCGGTTCGAGCGAGGCTGTAGTTGCGCTTGTGCCGGGGAGTTTCTTCACTGTGCCGCAAAATGCCTCCTTATTGCCGGCCTCTGCTCCGCATTCAACCAGTATGTGGCCCGACCGCGTTGGTCGTACTACTTTTTTTTTGTGGTAGAGAGGTGAATGCTATTTAGGCACAGAGTGTGGGACTCCCATGCGCGACTGGACTGTCAACCTGAGAACCCAGCCGTTTGACACATTACTTCGGGCCAGGTCTCGTTTTGTTACGCCGTGGGGCGCCTTCAAGCTGGGGACTCCCTTTCCGAGCAGGAGGGGAAGAGGAAATGCCAGAAGAGCGATCCCCCCAGCCCCAGGGCCCCCGGCTGCTGTGAGTCCCTTTTATATTTTAGGACTGCCCGAGCATAATTTATTTATTTATTTATTTAAATTCCATTTAACAGATAAACATAATCCAATTACAAAATGGAACAAAACAAACAGAAAATAAAATTAATGAAAATTAGAATTAAGTGTTAAAGTTAATATAAAAAAGAAATTCAATGGTACTAACAACAATAAATATGCGTGTAAAATTAAATTAAAGCACACAAAAAAGAAAATAAAGTCTAATATTTACTCCAGTTGAGTTTTAAGAATCAGGCTTCTTAACCTCAATTTAAAAACTAGGTATGAGTCGGAAAAAGGACCAAGCTCAAGCTTATCATGATTCCTTACCATTCGTATAATAGGAGAGTGAAAATATAAATTTGTACGGGCATACGGTGGCACGAAAAAATTGTTTGCCCGAGAAGAACGCGATGATTGACGAAGACGTAGGTCTGCAAACAATGTTAATGAAATTTGATTGTGGCAGAGTTGATACAGAAAACACTGATCTAGATACATGCGACGGGATGACAGAGTAGGCAAACGTAGGAAGGATAAACGGCAGTCATAGGGTTGATATGGGATTTTGAATTCGTAAAACAAGACACGAGTAAATTTACGCTGGATATTCTCTAACGAGTCAATGAGGTAGGAGTGTCAGGGAGACCAAACTACAGAGCAATATTCGAGGATTGGACGGGCAAGACAGATAAACAAGCGGACAGGGGTAGATATATTGTTAAATTTAAGAGCGTGCCTGCAAATAAGTCCCAATATTTTCGAGGCCCTAGTAGTCGCGATTAGAATGTGTGCATCAAAATTGAGCTTAGGATCAAAAGTAACGCCAAGGTCCTTAGCAGAGCTCACAGCAGCGAGTGGGACTTCATTCAACATATAGGTGAAAGTCAGTGGAGAACGATTTAGATTAAAAGTCATTTTATAGCATTTGGCAACATTAAGACAGAGGTAATTAGACGAACACCAGTTACTTAGTGCAATCAGGTCCGTCTGAAGATATTGACAATCTTGTACAGACCTGATAGCTCGAAAGACTTTAAAATCATCGGCTTACAGTAGGCAATTGGAAGCGATAACCGAAGGTAGATCATTTATAAACAAAAGGAATAGGAGGGGACCTAAAATGGAACCTTGAGGAACACCAGAGGACGGATAGAATGGAATAGAGGTAGTTACACATTAACTAACACAACATATACGAGAAGACAAGTAGGAGTCCATCCATGATAAGAGAGGGCCGACAACCCCAAAAGTTTTCAGTTTATAACAGAGAAGTTGATGGTTGACCGTGTCAAATGCCTTTGAGAAGTCAGTGAAGATTACATCAACCTGCAATCGATTGTCTAGGGCCTTAGCAATGAAATCGGTGAATTCAATTAAATTTGAGGTCGTAGAGCGACCTTTGAGAAACCCATGTTGTTCTTTCGACAAGATAGGGGTCAATGAAACTGAAAGCCGGTTGTGAACCAGACGCTCAAGTAATTTTGGGAAACAGGAAATTAAGGAAATAGGACGATAATTGGACACAGAAGAAGGATCACCACTTTTAAGAATAGGAACAACGTTTGCTCTTTTCCAATAAGTAGGGAAAATACCAGTCTTTAGACTGAGGTTGAAGAGAAATGCCAGAGGGATACAAAGTGAAGACGCTAATGACTTGACAAAAATATTCGGCAAGCCGTCAGGACCAGGTGATATATTAGGATTAAGTGAATTAATGAGGGATTCAACTTCGATATGGTCAGTGAAAAGTGAAGAAATGTCAATGGAGTGAAGTACGGGTGTATTAAATGGATCAGAGACATTAGAAGAAGGAATGAAAGTTGACGAGAAGAACTGAGAGAACAAGTTAGAAATATCCTGTGGAGAAGAGCTAACTATATTATTCCAGCGGACTGAAAGAGGGACAGAAGAGGAGGACTTAAAGGATCTAATGTATGACCAGAATGGTTTCGCATTATTCGCCATGAGGGAACTCTCCAAGCTACTGAAGTAGTTTTTCATTGCAGTCTTTAGTTCTTTTTTTGCTGCAAGACGTAGATCACAAAAGCGGGCTCTGGATTCTTCAGTACCACAACGCTTGAAACGGCGGTGTGCCTTACTTTTAGCATTCAAGGCACTTAGTACTTGCTTGGTTAGCCATGGTTTCTGCTTTACTTTGCGAAGAGCTTGTAAAGGTGTGAAGTGTTTAATCAACTCATAGAGGTAATTATAAAACTTATTCAGAGCTTCCTCACACTCCAAATTATCAAAACACTCCTGCCAGTCAATCAAGCTCAGCTCGGAGGCTAAAGCTTCGTAGTTTGCTTTGAAGAAGTTGAATTTTGGCGAAGAAGCAAACGTACGACTTGATAAAGGTGTAATGGAGGATGATGACTACCGATATTCACTAGAGGATTTAATGCAGTGGAAACAGATAGACAGTTTAGTGGAAAGTTAGAAAGAACAAGGTCAAGTACCCGACCATTAGCATTAGGGATATTATTGAATTGCGATAGTGAACAGAGTGATAGAAACGAGGAGAGGGATAAAGAAGATGCATCAGTTGATGAAACAGAGAAAGGAAGGTTCTTCGTCCATTGCACTGTTCCCAAATTAAAATCACCGCATATTAGAATTTAAGATTGCGGATGTTGCGATAAGACATAAGAGGAAAACTCGTCAAAGAATGTCTCATACACATACAAAGGAGAGTTACTAGGTATGTAGAGAGAGGAAACTAATAAAGATGTATTGTTAGGAAGAAAGATCTTGACAATCACACAATCCAAAACACGGGAAAAGCAAAAATCAGCACAAAGGGAGCTACGCACTGTATTACTAACAGCTACAAGAACACCACCTCCATCTACTTTATTTGCAGAGGCCAAGTCCCGATCACAACGGTACATATCAAAATCAAGGGATATTTCCGAGTTTAAGATGTTACTATTTAACCAGGTTTCCGTAAGACATATAAATACATCTTCGCTGAGTTGTAACGATAAAAAGAGCTGCCACTTGGTTCCATTTGTCAACCGATTCGAGCATCACCGCAACTATATCATCCGGGGTGAGCTCTCCCGTCTCCCTGTAGAGTTCCCTTCGCAGCCTGACCCATTTTGTGCACGCAAAAAATGTGTGACAGGCATTGTCCTCCTCTCCTGGGCAAAACCGACAATCGGGAGACCGTGACTTACCGATCTTGTGCAGGTAAGACTGAAAACACCCGTGCCCGTTCAAAAGCTGGGTCAGATAGAAGTCAGTCTCACCATGCCTTCGATTTAGCCACGGTCTCACATCCGGAATGAGGCGCACAGTCCACCTTCCCTTCGTGCAATTCACCCAAGACTGCTGCCGATCGTTGAGCGAGCGCTGTCTCTCCTCGCGGACAACTATCTCTCTCGCATCCTCGTTTCGGCGCAGGTAAATAGCGCGGCACTCTCTAGCAAGGAGGGCGACAGGTATCACGCCTGCAATCACTCTCACCGCCGAGTCGGAGACAGTTGGATACGAAGATGCAATTCTCAGTGCTCCTCTTCTCTGTACCTGTGCCAAACGTTTTCGGTATACCTCCTTGCTGACAGCATCGCCCCATACCTCTGCTCCGTACAGTAGCACTGACCCTACAGCACTCATCAAGAGGCATCTTCTTGATGGGCTGGATCCCCCTACGTTGGCCATAAGTCGACTCAGGGCCGATGTTCCCGAAGCAGCCTTCTCAGCCGTTGCCCTGATTTGCTCAGAGAAACTCATCTTCGAGTCGATCAGTAGCCCCAGGTACTTCACCGCTGGCTTCGATTCGATTTGTATATCTCCAATACTGATCATCCTTACTCTAGGGATTCTCTTTTGTGTCAAGATGACCACTTCGGTTTTCTCCAGTGCTAAACTGAGCCCGCGAGCAGTCATCCAGTCCCTCACTCGGCGCATTAGCATACCTAGCCTAAGTTGCGCTTGTTCAACGGTGCGTCCGGCGACCAGAGCCGCAACATCATCCGCATAGCCGACCAAGCGTGACTCATCTGGCATCTCAAGTCTCAGTAGCCCGTCGTAAGACACGTTCCACAGGTCCGGACCAAGGATAGATCCCTGGGCAACACCAACGTGTCGTAGAGCAGGCTTCGGTCCTTTAGGTAGTTCCTCAAAAGCCGCATTAGATATTCTGGAACTTGAAAAGAGTTTTCCAGCGTGTCCAGAATATCCACCCATCTAGCGGAGTTGAAGGCATTCCTGACGTCGAGTGTCACCAACAGGACGATCCGTCGCTTGGTGCGACTATATGCCTCTGCCCTTTGGACCGCATTCACCACCTCTGCAATCGCATCAATGGTAGAACGTCCTGCTCTAAAGCCGTACTGCCGAGGAGATAGGTTCCCAGCATCACGAATCGCGTCAGTGAGTCTTCCCTTGATGAGTTTCTCTAGCACTTTCCCAGCCGTGTCTAGCATGCATAACGGGCGGTATGCAGACGGCGATTCGGGGTTTCCCTTCCCCTTGCTGATCAGCACGAGCCTCGCCACCTTCCATCGTACTGGGAAACCCCCGCCGCGTAGGCAAGCGTTAAATGTGCTGAGCAGCAAGTCAGGACAATGGTGATAGACGAGCCGCAACACCTCAGCTAGAACACCATCTGGACCTGGAGCCTTCCTCGCTTTCAAGGAGAGGACTGCCTCCTCCAGTTCCAGCTGCGTGAAGAGTGGGTACTCTACTGCTGTTTCACCATGGACAGCGTCGACACGGACGGGATGGGCGGGGAAGAGTCCCCGCACTATTGCGTCCATCTTTTCCGCGTCATGTATACAAGGCTTCCGTAGGGCACCAAGTTTCCCCATGACCAGCTTGTAGCCAAGGCCCCACGGATCCTTGTTCACATTGTCCACTAGGTCTTGCCAGCAGCGAGCCTTGCTACTGTTGATCAGCTTGCGAACGCATTTCCTGGCCGACTTATATGCTGCCACCTGGTTGCATGCCTCATCACGGTTCCGCGCCCGTTGAGCCTCACGCCGAAGCTTGTGACACTCCCTCCGCTTTTCAGCGATTTCAGTAGACCACCAGTACACTGGGGCTTGCCGTGCCGGGGTTTTCGACGGGGCATAGAAGCTTTGCAAGCAGTCGTGATGATGCTCATAGTAGAGTTCACCACGTCTTGAGCTATCAGTTCTTCCGTCCCCTCCGAAGCTCCCTGCAGCGGCTCAACTGCTGTGAGAACCTTGACGAACCTCTCGACGTCCATTCTTCCAATGTTTCATCTAGTTGTAGAAGGCCGAGAGCACGGACGTCGGGAGACAGCATCACTTATCGCAAGGAGAATGCACTGGTGATCACTGACTGAGTAGTCTTCTAATACTTTCCAGTTGTGTATCCTCCGTACTAAGGACCCCGAGGCATGCATGCGATTGCTTCAGCATTGAAGTCGCCCCCAACGAGCACTTTACCCTCTGCGTTCGAGACAGCGCCCTCCAAAGCATTAAGCTTGGCTTGGAAAGATGATATCGACTCGTTAGGCGTTAGGTACACACTAAAGAAGGTGATCCCTGAGCACCGAACCAACACGAAACCATCCCCCCGTCCACAACTCTCCGCTTGAAAGTCACTGTTCCGAACCCAGATAGCGGCAGTACCAGTTCCATCAGAGTACCATAATGCAGGACTTTTATTATGGTGTTGCTCACTCAGCAGCAAGAAGTCGGCTTTCATGTCCCTCGCAAACTGCTTAAGCAGATTTTGGGCGGTTGAACCGCGGTGTAGGTTTAGCTGCAGGATGCGGGTACTGCAGCTAAACCTACACCGCAGTTCAACCGCCCAAAATCTGCTTGAGCAGTTTGTGAGGGGTTTGCGTACTACTTTAATGGTAGTGTTAGCGTCTTCGGGCCTTACGTTTCCCCTGATGTCCCGCAGTACCTTCGCGTAGGATCAGCCATCTTGGGGCTTTACAAGCAGTGCCTGCTGCCGGGGTCTTCGTCGGGGCTTCTGCCTCCCCTGTTTTGCATCAGGTCCTTTTTCTGATTGGGCGTCCGTGCGAACTTTACTTTCTGGCTGGAGTTTCTTTGCGGCTTTCTTCGCTCCTTTTGTAAGCACTATCTGGAACCCGTGATCTGGTGCTGCACGCCCATCAAGTGCCTCTTTCTTCCTTCTTTTGTCCCGATCTTCTTCGATTGGGCTAGACGCCATAAAAAAATAAAGGATTGGTTGTCACTTTCGGTATGACGTCCGTGTCACTTAAACAATCAGTGGGTTTAGTTCTTACTGATCCGAAGTCCAGGACTATAGTGGCTTCGGGATAGGAATCTCATCACTATATTTAATGGACCATAAACCTGATGGCGAATTGAAATATGTAATAGTAAGCTTTGACTTTGAATTCTATGCCTTTAATATTCATGAGGAAAGGCAATCTATGACATTTTCTTTCGGCTCTCTCCAAACCATCGGTATAGTAAAGCCAATCTACAATTTACACATTTTAACTGACCTGTTAAAAATGTTACGCAAGCCCTCAACGGATTCGGCATCTAGCATTCGTTGTATACAGACGTATTTTTAAATCACTCCTGTCAAAAGTTTTCAAAAATTAAATTAATTTTTAAAACGTCAGTCCGAAATTCTATTCGGAAAAGCTTATATCGTCGAAGCAATCGATTAAAGGAATTTAGGTCGAATATCATTATTTTAATGATGCATAAAGAAAAGCGAAGAATCCAAAGACAACTTCGGGACCGCTGGAATGGAGGAGCCCGATGGCTTCCCACGGTTCGGGTTACCCGGGGAAAAGTCAAATACGAATCTGGCGGCAATCAACAAAAGAACAAATCCAGAGAATTCCGCAGATGTCCGATGTAAACTACAAATAATCGAAGACAATGAAGGAACGATCAGACAACGAAAAGAAAATTATGAACTAAGACTACGGACCAATCCCTCGAAGATCTCTGCAGAAAAGGGATGACGACTCAAAAGCCGAAAAAGCAAATACAAGTCCAAGAGGAAATAAAGGTGAAAAAAGTATGAAACAAATGATTGCAGAAGAAATCCTAAGTACTGGCGGTACTAACAATAGTCAAAACTATTTTGCAGTGCTGGAAGGATTAGCAGAAGAAGTGGAAGTTGAAGAAAGTGTCGACGGTAATTCTGATAAAGATACTAATACAAATTTTATTCAATATTTAAATAATAAAAACAAGGAGGAGACCCTAAATCGCAGCTCTGCTAGTTCCTCAGAAAAAGTGAGAAACAAGACAGAAAAGTTCCGCCAATAAATGTATTCGAACAAAGTAGAAGAGATGTGGTTCAGCTATCGGTGGCCAAAAATACATTATGCAATTTCAAAATCAAAAGAGTAAGTGCAGATAAATTAACTATCAAGCCAAAGATGCTCTGAACTCCGGGGAGGTTCCAAACTTCACGCATACCCTAAAAAGCGAAAGATGTCAGACCTTTTTGCTCAAGGGTCTGGATCGCGGAGAGGATACATTCAATCTCCTTCAGGTGCTCAAGGAAGCTGCACTAGCATTTCAATTTATTTCTGTCAAAAACTTTATAATAAGGACATTCACCATCGAAAAGAAGAATTTACCGCTTCATCTTGTTCAAATTTCTAGTAAAAGGTGTGATGGGAGCGCCTCCAGAAAAGGGAAGTCAACAAGTGTTACCGGTACCAACGATTTGGTCATTTGGCAGCCAACTGCGGCATGCACTATCGGTGTGAAGAAATTCATGTTCCCGGTAAGTACAAATTGGCTCAGAAAGAAAAATTGAATTACGTCAACTGTGGTGTATTTGGCCATGCAGCATCATATCGAGGATGCCAGGATATCCATATGCAAAATTTAAATTAATTCTAAAACAAACGCAAGTACACCGCAATGTGATATTTCCCAACTTCATCAAGCCCGGGGTATCATTCGCGCTCGCCGCTAGAGCACCAACAGACAATGCAGTAAATAATGCAAGTAGCAAAAATGAGCAGCATTTTAAAATTTACCAACAACTTAATTCTTCATCGGAAAGAATCAACATAGAAGATTTATAAATTAACTTTATTTCAGAGCGTTTAGATATTTCAAATGTCTCAAAATAGCTTGCCATCCAATCACATTCTTATTGATAGGCTACGTCTCATATCGATCAACGTCAACTTCATTGTTACTCTACATCGACATGACATGACTTTCATTCTTCTCACTGAAACCAACCTCAATGCATGGCACTCCATGACATTGAAGGATTTTGAGCTTGAAAGAAACGATAGAGTAAACGGTGATGGGGGAGGTGGCACCGGGATATTGGTTCAAAGACTCTATTGTTTCCAAAATATTGATAAAGTCGAATTCAAAAACTTTGAATTCCTTGAAGTGTCCGTTATCAATATTTCTCTGCCAGGTGGGAACAACTTCTCCATTATCTCTGCCTATGCAATTTTTTTGGAACACTCGAATTGAATAGGCTGCATGGTTACTAAATTCTTGCTGATGACCTGAATGTCCGGCATATATACATCTTGGCTGAACACCAACAATAATCCAAGGAGTGTATTCCTGAAATTCTGGACAACAGAGAACCAAATTGAATACAGATGCAACCTGTATGGGTCGGAGTTCCCAACATATCCTAGGGCTAATTCATGCTTGAACCTTTACATTGCTGACGCAAGACTTGAATTCAGCTTTGATAGTCCTTGACGGAAACTGCAGATGCTTCCGTATGATAGCGGCCATAACGCAATTGTAATGGAAATAAATCAAAAAACGGATGATATCTTATTTTTCCAGTTCAACATGGAAATCATCATTGAATTCCAAAAGAAAGGATTTTGGAAAGTTTCAGAAGAAGTTTGATCGGGATTACCGAAAGTAATGTCCTCCTTCTGATGATGGCAACATTTTCTCAATAGCTCCTAATGACAGAAATGTAACTAAGGATGAAATAGATCACTATTGGTCGAAGTTAGAGAAGCTGAAATTGGAAACGGTTGAGAAAGTAGTTCCCAAGATTAAACAACGAAACAATATGTAAGGATTCGAAACACCAATGATCGCAAGGCTAAAAGGATTTAAAAGCCTTCTACTCACTCGTGTCAACAATATATATCGGATTTGCTGAAATTACAGCTCAAGAATATCCGGAACGTAATCCGTTTCTTTCTCAGGAGTGAGGTCTGCAATCAATGGGCGGGAAAACTGAGGGGTAGTAGCCCACAGGACCCAGATGGCGCTTATTCCGTAAGAAGTCTCGAGCGAAGGTATCGTATCTTGGAGTCACTAGTGATGAGATAAATCTTTTCGATAGGGCTGGTATCGAAATTGATAGTACGACTTCGGATAGAAATGGAAACAGGATTATTTGTGAAGGATTGCAGAAACTTGCCCTGATTGGAACATATTTCGGATTGGTTCATCTGCCGAGCCTTGAGAGAGGGAATGAAATACTTTTAGAGGTGGTTGAAGCAAAAGTTTCCGACTTCAAATCAAGCCTGAACGGCCAATCAATTCTTCATTTAAATGAAACATTAACATCTGACCTCATACCGAGCTTGAATCTTATTGATTATTTTGTCAGCTATGTATGAAAACTTGTGTTGCATATTTGGCAGGACAAACAACAAGAAAGCATGTAGTATTGACGGTATTCCAAATATAGTTCAGCGACATTTGTCTGAGGTTGCTATTAGGAATATTGTTCAACAACATGTTGAACAATTCATACCCCCCAAATCAGAGGAAAAAGGCCAAGGTATTACCGACCTTGAAAAAAGGAAAAGTATCTTTGAGTTCTGAAAACGATTGCCCGATTAACTTGCTGCTGTACATCAACTAGGTCTTTGACGTGATACAAAACAAAGCATTAAACACCCACATTAAGATATATGAGTTCATACCGAATTGCCAATTTGGTTTTCGTGCCAGGCAGTCGACCAAACATGTGATAACGCTAGTAATCTCCGACATCCGAAACTAAATAACAGAGAATACGAGTATGTTGGAGCATGTCTCATTTATATTCGATACGGTGTGGTTAGATAGACTAATTTTAAAACTCCTTCAAGACAGGCTCCTCAGACACCTTGTCGCCATGGGTTGCAATATGTTGTACGGAAAATCATTTTTTGCAACTGATGGAAATCTGACGACAATGCGCGACTTCAAGGTCTTGAATGTTCTACAGCAGGGACCAGTTACTGCGCTTCTGCTTTTCTCTGTATTGATTCGCAATCTATTGAACGGCTTTGATATTAGCGTCTTGTCAACGCGATCATTGGTAGCGTTTCCGGATGATCTAATCATTTATACGGCAGATCGAACAGCCACAATAGTTCAGCAAAAAATGTTTAATGATACGCGGATATACACCGACAATTGACGAAAGCCAATTAAGACCTGAAAAGTAATTGGAAGGACTTTCACATCATGGCTGGTGAGGATAGTTCAGAATGAGTTCCACATAAATCCTGTATTCGATACGTCGGTGTTCATCTCGATCAGTGTCTGTCTTATACTGAACATGTCAAAATCACGCTGAGTAACGCACAAAAAATAGTCATGGTTAGACTAGTTTTGACATATGGATGCCAGATTTGGTAGAACAAGAGTGCTAGTACTATGGAAAGATTAAGAATTTTCGAAAGGAAATGTTTTCGTGCATGTACTGGTTTGTACAGAAGGCCTGAGATGGATTGGAGACGGGAGTCGATATCCTCATATTTAGACACCTTCGGAATCATATCGCATGATCTGTAACTGTGGGCGAAAATCGCTAGATTTCACATCCGTCCCACTCTATGAACGGGTGTATTGAGAGTTGTCTCACTATTGGCTTCGTTTCTCCAGAATCATTCGTGTTTTTGGACATGAATTGATAGATTTAATTCTGACGGTGTTCCAATTATATATCGCATATATAGACGGGCCAAGAAGATCAAATATTTTCCGAATTCGATTTCACGAGACCAACAATGGTTCGTTCAGCTGGTCGACCTGGGACGGAGCAATCTAGGTATTGATGGCTGAATGACAATGGCAAAATTATTCGTGGTTATATATTTATATTTTTTTTTGTGCTTGTATTTTTCGTTACTTAGTTTTGAGTTTCAGCTTTTTAATGCTACATTCAGTTTTGTTGTTGTTTGCTTATGTTTGAAATTAGGGATAGGTTTCAATATTTAGGATAAGTTTTTGTGATGTTTATTCTTTGACGTTTAGAGATAAGTTTTAAGGTTTAGGTTAGGAATATTGTGATGCCATTGTATTAGTATTAGAAAAAGAGTTAGGTTATAACATATAAGATGTAGGATAAAAGTTAACTGTTTTGTTGTGTTAATAGTATAATTCATTTTTGAGTAGTGATGATTGATATTTTTCCTTTTTTGTTTTTTTTAAGTACCTCTATTCCCTACCACTCTCTTCATCACTTTTACTTCATCGCACAACGCTCGTGCGATCTGTATTCAAATTACGTCACTTCGTCCTTTGTTGCCACCCAGACAATGTTTAATACATCGGTATAAGGGGGCACACAAAACAATGTGAACTAATCCTTTTCATGAACATCTAGTCCAAAAATCATGGTCAGCTTTGAGAGATTAAAAAAAATTTTAATATAATACGACGCATTCAAAAAGAAAAAACTTTGAGTAACTGTCACTTCATTATCTTGCCGGTAGGGTCAAAAATGCCCTAAGATATTGAGCTCATAAAAGCAGAACTACAGGTCCACGCTTCAATCAGTGATCATTAAATGCTCCCTTAGTCTTTTCTTAAAAACCAAAAGTGAGTTTGCTTTCTGAATCATTTCGGAAGATTGTGATATATACGCAGAGCATCATTCGTTGCATCGTTCGATTCTGGCAAAAGGTATTATAAATTGATCTGCGTTCCTCGCATTATATGGGTTGATCTGTGATACCTTAATTAATGGTATTCATTCCGATCCATTAGTTTTTGAATTTTTGTAGATAAACTTACCTTTCTCCATTATAATGATTTGACTAAAGGTAAATGATTTTGCTAATTGGTAAACCAAACTAGTTTGAGTAAGCATTGGCAGTTTCAGAATGTTTTTATACACTTTGGTCAGCGGCCTGGGTATACTATTTAAATGTTGGTTCGCTGATTGACTCCAAATAAGTACTCCATAATGTAATTTCGTCAGGGCAAACGCATTTAGAACAAGTTTTCTGATGTGCATTGGAAAAGACTCGTATCTTCTTAACGAGCCTATTATTGGGGCTAATTGCCTACTTAAGCTATTTATGTGTGGCAACCAGGTTATACGATGGTATATGATAAGACCAAGATATTTCATTTCTAGCACTCTGCAATTTTTCGCCGTTAATATTTAGTCGACATCTATGTCTCCTTTGTTTTTTTGCTTAAAAACAATATATTTTGTCTTTATAGTGTTCAATACTAGTTTGTTTTCGATTAACCTTCGATGGAACTTTCCTAGATCCTCGTTGATAGTGTTCTCAATGGCAGTTTTGTCTCGTCCTGAATAAAGTAGAACTGTGTCATCAGCATATAATGTGTGATATCCCGTCAGCCCACATGTATTTAGATCATTTGTGTATAGCAGGAACAAAGTTGGGCTAAGTATTGAGCCTTGGGGAATTTCTGTTTTCGTAGGAGCTCAATCGCTCAGGACATTGTTGATTAAAGTTCTCTGCGATCTTCCCTCCAAGTAACTCTTAAACAACTGCTTAGGACTACCCTGAATACCAAACGATTCAAGTTTACGAAGCAAGAGGTCATGATCAACTCTTATCAATTGCTTTTTTCAAATCTACAAAAATTGCGATGACATAATCACCTCTGTCAAGTCCTAGATTGATGAAACGTGTGACAGAATGTACGGCATCTAAAGTACTCTTGTTTTTTTGAAAACCAAACTGATGTTGACTTACGATAGAGTTTTCAACTGAAAATGATGTCAATCAATTGTTTAGTATTTTTTCAAATATCTATCTTACTAAATCTCATCAGCCGCGCAATCGGGCGATAGTTATTCGGGTCGAGATGATCACCACCCTTAAATATAGGGACTATTTTTGCAAGTTATCCTTCTTCCGGAAACGACCCATTCCTAATATTCACGTTTATAAAATTTGCCATAAGCTCGGCTATGTCCTCCTTTATTATACTAATCTCATTCATCGTGATTAAATCGATGCCTGGCGCCGTATTCTTTTTCAATCCATTGATTACATTTAAAACATCCCTTTTATTTGTTTGATGAATGTGAAGGATGGAATTTATTGAGATATTTGTAGTATTTAAATTGCTTGCTGAACTGGCAACTATTTCTTTAACGATTTTTCCACCAATTGTTGAAAAAAGTTATTTAATGAGTTCGCCGCGTCACGTGGAGACGATATCTTAGAGGGCCCATCAGGATTCAGTTGAAAGTTTTCTGATATACCCTGGTTTGAAGTGTTATCCTTTACCTTATTTATTATTTTCCATATTTCAAGGGAGTTGTCAACCGCTGTTTCCATTCTTCTTGAGATATATGAGAATTTAACCTCTTTCATCAGTCGTTTCGATTCTTTTTTCGCTTGCATATATAGAAACTTGAAAGCTGTAAAATCATTTTACAATACCCTACTATAATCGCGTCCTGTCTGTCCGTCCGTCCGTGTGTCACACCACTTTTTCTCGCAAATCACATAAGCTAGAAACACAAGATTTTGTAAGTAGGTGTAAAGTGATGATCTCTTCAAAGTTTGACTACAAAAAAAAAATTTATAAGGTGTTTATAGGGGAGCGGCCCATGAAAAAAAAAAATTTCATTGCAGTTAGGCAATATGGGTATCAAATGAAAGGTCTTGATGAAAACTTTTTAAAACAGGTCTTAAAATGGCGTTTTTCGCTCCGAGAGGTGCATTGGAAGGGGAAATGTACGAAAATTTTTTGTCCCCCCCTCTCCCGATTGGACACCTTTCATCCGAAAAATCTGAAAAAAATCATAGAGGTCATAGAGGTGAGACTTTAAGAGCACGAGGGCAACAAATACCTTAGAAGTCGAAATTCCATCAACATTCTTAATAATAGTACATTTTATAAATTTTACATTTTTGCCTATAAAATCAAAACGGGAGCCTTAAATTTCCCGAAAACTACAATGTAAGTTTCTTGAAAGCAGTTGCATGTGCTCTGAAAATTTCACAATAATCAAATAATAAACAGCTAAGCTATAGCCGATTGAGTATTTAACAAGTACAACAACATTAACACGTGATACTAGGGAGATACACGTTTGTAACGGGCCTCGACACTTTAAATATGTTGGAATTTTTATAAAAATTTTAGAAATGGTTTTAAATATTGATATGTTATCATGACTAATTAAGCGACGGGGTCAAAACACTTGAAGCAAAATGGCGGCGAATATAAAAATATAGTAACCATAATAATTCTTCGAACTCAATTTTTGGAATTTGTACATAGGGTTTTCCAATAAAAGGTGTTATTTTAATATTAAAAGAATAACGCCATTTTTTAATATAAATGATCAGAAGTTTATTTCATTAAAAAGAAGAAGGTATGTTGTTAATAATGAAAAATAATATCAGGTAATGCCCACCACGACCACGCTTACAGGACCATATCCTTTTCATGAAATTTTCCATAACCAAATCGCAAAGTGGTTGCCTTGTGACCTCGATAGCCTCACGAATTCCATCTTTGAGGTCTTGAATCGACGCTGGGCTATTGGCGTAGACCTTTTCTTTCACGTGGCCCCAAAGGAAAAAGTCGCAAGGTGTTAAATCACAAGATTTATTAAAAATAACACCTCTTATTGGAAAATCCTATATTAGTCAAGTTTTGATATGCAGAATATATTGTTTGTTTTACTAATTGTTTTACAATACTCTTCTGGCAGGAGCACTCTCCTGCTACTTCAACTTGTTTAATACTTGCATCAATTGCTATTTTCGTTATCCAAGTCCGTTGTTGACACCTGATTTTTTTCTCAATTGTAGAGCTTTGCTTAGCTGATATGATGATATTTTTGATTTCTCGTAAGTTTGATTTAAAAAGTTCCTTTTCTAGATATCTGAACGTTTTGTAGATCGGCTTTTAACACACGGTGATCCAGCTCCGGCCAGTCCTCAAATGTGTATGTCATGTTCTTAGCGACTTTTAAATCATTGGTTACTATATGATCCAGACAGGTATTTGACACTGGGCGAGTCATTTTGTTGTTATTTATAATTATCACTCCGTACGTATCTAGCATATCCTTATAAATCCTTGTTTCTGGTGATTCAATTAGTACATCAATGTTTGTGTCCGCTACTGTGAGTAAATTTTTTTTTCAGTTGAGAACAGTGGCGGCTCGTGGCTCGGAAGGTAGGGGGTGCGCTGTATACATGTTGGTCGATTTATTTTTTTTTCTACCCTATTCAAATATGCTGTTAACTGAACGTTAAGTTTTAGTTTCATACGTGGATAAGATTCTAAAAAAGTTGTTTTTAAGTAAGTAAGCTGGTTTCGTTTCCTCTTTCATATATACATAAATAATTACGATTCATTTGCAAATCAAATAAGCGGTTTATAGTGTGTTTTAGGAGAGAAATTTTCCAAGATGAAGTACTAGACTTCAAAAAACCCAAAGAAGATTCAAAATGTCGATAAAATGAATATTTTAACAGTAAAACAGTTAAATTGATTAAAAAACACGGGCAAGTGATCTTAATCTTGCCCATTTTTAGGGTTTTGTAAAATAATTTTACAAAACCCTACTAAAATCGCGTCCTGTCTGTCCGTCTGTCTGTCCGTCCGTCCGTCCGTGTGTCACAGCAGTATTTCTCGGAAACTACTTAAGCTAGAAACATCAAATTTCGTATGTAGGTGTAAAGTGGTGTTCTCTTCAAAATTCAACCACAAAAAAAATTTATAAGGTATTTAAGGGGGTTCTCCCCATATAGGGGAGTGACCCCCCGAAAAAAAATTTCATTGAAAGTAGCCGATATGGGTATCAAATGAAAGATCTTGATGAGAACATTTCAAAACAGGTCTTAGTTTGGCAAAATTTGCTTTGAGGGGCGCACGGGGAGGGGAAATACACGAAAAATTTCTGTCCCCCCCTCGCGATTGGACACCTGTGATCAGGAATGTAGGCCTTGGTGAGTACAACAACAGCAAATACGTGAGAAGTCGCAGTTCACTCAACTTTATTAGTAATAGTATGATTTATGGATTTTATGTTTTCTTGAATAAAATCTTAACGGTACCATTAAATTCTATAAAATTCAGTACGCAGATGATTATTTATAAGATTGATCCTGAAAGTTTCATAAAGATTGAATCATATTTAGCGAAGTTATAGCGGTATGAATTTTCCTGTATTACTATGGGACAATATGGGCTGCATTTATTACTATGGCAACATATGGCTATGGAACAACATGAGCTTTTTACCGACTCAGACACTACAGTTTTGCTAGGATTTGCATGAAAATTTCAGGAATGATAGGTGTCATGAATATCTTTGAGAATCGGTTCAGCTAGTGGTATCAGTAATCGTAAAACAAAATGGTGGCTGTTTTAAATGCGAAGATTGGATAATTTTGAGTTATTTTTTCCCAGCTTCAACGTTTAGGGTGCATGCTTTGAACACTTGATTCAATTTAATGAATGACTGAAGATGAGTACCTACAATTAATACTCATAAGCGAAACAAGGCAAGGAGGCGGGAAAGAGCTCCTAGCAAATGGGCTTTGTAACCATTCTAGGATTCGAAAAAATTGCTCATAATCGATGATAACAGTACAGGAGAGTGGCCCCTGAAAAAAAAATTCATCAAACGTAGCCGATATGAGTATGAAATGAAAGTTTACATGGGAGCTTTTCAAAACAGTTCTTAAACTGTCATTTTTTGCTTTAGTGGGGGCACAGGGGGGAAATACATGAAAAATGTGTTTCCTCCCTCGCGAATGGACATCTGAAATAATTATCAAGGGAGATATTTATGAGTGTAACAATAACAAAAACCTCAGAAGTCGAAATTTGTTCAACTTTGTTAATAATAGTATGATCTTCGTGTTTCATATTTTCTCCAATAAAATCGTCTTTGACATATATCTTGATTTGATTCGATCTGGTGACTGCCTTTTTGTACATTGCATACAAAACCCTTCTGACATGAGCGTAGGTCTGTTTACCCAACTTGTTTTATATGGTAACTAAAAAAAGCTTTCTATGGCATTGGATTGAAGAGGAAACTACTGACTATGTATTGTTGAATTCTGTCTGGTTATTTAAATTTTTAATTTGTTAAAAAATGTTTTTGATATCTCCTTTTTCGTTCACTGTTAGCATTCTTAATTCATTCGGTTGCAATTTTCGAAATGCATTTTAGAATTGAAAACCAAATGCTTTAAAAGTGCAGATTTGTATGCACAATATTAAAAAAATTTCCATTTTATTTTTTAAGCATAGTCATCTAACAGGTTTTCTTGTAATTTATAAGCTAAGAATATAAAGAATAAAGACTTAAAAAATATATTTCAGATTGTCACCACAAGACATATCATTTGATGTGTTACGCGGTACACTTTAAATACATAGTTTTCCATTCCTCCTGCTCCCATGCAAAAAGTGACCCTTTTTTCAGAATTCATTTCTTTTTGTTACACGTTAATGTTTCGGTTATCGAAATCAATACTTGCACCGAATCCCACCGGAATCGGCTCAGTATATTCAAAGCAAATGTACTTGACAGACAGACAGACAGACAGACAGACAGACAGACAGACAGACACACGAATGATATTATGAGGGTTTCGTTTCCACATTTGCATGTACATAACCCTTCAAATAAAAATTGTGATGATTCAGTTGTTGGTTCAAACAATCTAATAATAATCTAATATTAGTAAACATTATTTAAAAAATCAAGTTAATTGTTTCTTTTCAATGAAAATTATTGTACCTAGTATGAAATCAAATTACGATACTTACTTGAACAACAGGTCAGTTCACCTGTTTTTCTGTTTTGCAAAAGTCTCTATAACTTTCTGATTAAAGTTTGGAAGAGACTGTATAAATCTTTTTTCGATACTTAAAACCGAAAGCGCATTTAGCCTATCTTGGCACATTGTATTTCGCAGAAACGTTCTGACCCATTTCAATGTTGAAAAACATCGTTCACTTTCCACAGATGTCATCGGAATGGTGACAATAATTTTTAAGAGCTTAACACTTTCAGAAAATGCTTCAATTAGTCCATTGTTGTTGAAATACTGTAAAATTGCCAGAGCTCCATCCGCTTCTTGAAAGTCATTCCTATTGTAAATTGTACTTAGCTCATTCTTTAATTTTGATTTGTCCAAAAAGTCGTAAGTATTAACGGTCTGCAAGAGAACATTTTCTGGAAAATTTACCTTATATTCATTGAATTTCTCGCAGTAAAATAATGATGATGCTATAAGATGATCTTGAAATTCAAATCTTTCTTTCAACTGTGTTAATATCAGATCACATACTTCTTTGCAAATAACACAATTCGATGTCTTACTTCTTTTTGCCGGCAGCTCCACAAAATAATCGGTTGAATCTCGGACATTTTGAATTGCTTTTTCAAAATTAAATACATGTTATTTAACCTTGAGCACATCCAATGATCTGGATTGAAATTGCTGAAATAAAATCTCACAATGAGGTAAAATTTTTTGAAAAAAAATTTAACCAATAAATGAAATTTTCATCGTGAAGATATCTCATGAGCATATCAGCTTGATTTATTGTATTGGTATCATTTTGTAAATCTAAAATTATTCCGAGGCATTCAACCAGTTGTTCCTTGTAAATAAAGACAGTCTTGACAGTTCGTATATCAAAATTCCATCTTGTTTGAGGAGCTGAAGGTATTTTTCTTTTGACTGTTACCATCAAAATTTGAGTCCGCTTTGCCGATCTTGCGAAAAAATTAGGGAAAGCATGCAAGTTAGCAAAAAATCGTTGCACTATTTTGTTTTGCGAAGCAGCCTTTTCAATAATCAAATTTAATTGATGAGCGTAACAGTGAATATAATGCACGTAAGGAAATGAACTTTTTATCTTTGCTTGAACTCCACCAATTTTTCCGCTCATAGCAGCAGCACCATCATAGCACTGCGCAATGAGTTGATTCGGTGTAATATTCAGATATTTGAGTTCTTCTATCAAAGCAGAATAGATTCCATCGGCGCAAAGAGAATTAGGTAGCAAACATTTCCAAAATCTTTCATAAATATGACCTGCAATTTCATATCTTATAATTAATACCAACTGAGTATCTGTAGAAACATCTGTTGTCTCAGCAGCTTGAATTGAAACAAAATCACTTTTAGCAATATCGGATCTAACTTCTTCCTGGTAAACCTGCAATATCGCATCCAAAATATTGTTTTGAATCATTTTGGATGTGCCCTTAAAAACTGTAGAAGATTCTAAATGTTGTTTCATAACTTTATCCAATTCGGAAACGAAATCAATCAAGCCTCTACAAATTCCCTGATTCAAAGAATCCCTGGGTTCATCATGACCTCGCAACGCCGATTCAAATGCACCGCACACAGTCAATTATTTTTGATAATATATATCTATTTTTATGAACTGTGTCGTTGTGCGTTTTTATTTGCAACCGATAGGCAGAATCTAACTGCTGTCTTATATCGACGGTTCCCAAGGCCGCCAAATTTATGATGTTGTCTAAATGTGATTGCGAGCAGTTATGCTTTTTTATTTTTTCGGATAGATGCGTGAGGTCGTCTACTCCTTTCGCTGTCCATAAAGAATCACCCTGTAAAAGTAAACAAGGGAAACAAAAAAGTCTATTTACCTTTTCACATCCACACAACCAATTTGCTTTCTCATAAAACTCAATTTTAAAGCACCGCGTATATCTTTTATTTTTACACTAACACACTTGCTTGATTTTTAAGAATGGTCGAGGTGGACCAACTTTCTTTAAATTTAGTTTATCATCGTATGTTAGCGCATTTTCTTTTATATAACTCACACTCATTTCAAACACTTTCGTCTATCAATCAATCGAACCCACAAAGGGGCAGCCAATGTGCACTTGACTTGTTGATAGCATCGACCAAATAGACAGTTGAATAAATGGTTTCTTGCTTTGCTACTAATAATCTGCATGGCAGCCTCGATACCAAATTAAGTGGGCATGTGGGCTAACTCCGCAACAAAATATGTATATGTCAGAAATAAATGTTGAGGAAAACTTTGACTCTGGTGCGGCGCTCGAAAAAATGATGCATCGCCATACATTTTGCCAATCTCACGGTTATGTGGGCTTGATGGTTTTACTATAGAAAATTCGTTAGATGCTCGTGCGGTATTGATGTCGCACGCGCATCATGATGCACGGCACGGATCATATTGTAAACACATGTTGGAATATTGTAGATTATTAATAAGGTGTTACCAATCGATAAACTATTTTTATTTTAGATGGTTATTGCTAAATTGAAATGATTATTTTTCCTCAAGCTGAATATTAATTTTGGTGGTTCGTTGCACGAGCGCACTTAAAGACCAGCCGCCACTGGTTGAGAATAATGTATCTAGTACTGTGCAAAAGTCTTGCGCATTCATACGATTGGGGTTGTAGTACGTCCCTAATATTATTTTTTTACCTGCAAGGCGTACTTCAATTATTATAACGTTATATTTATCACCTCCACCTCTTCCAGGTCTGCAGTAGAATACCGCATTATATCCTTCAATATTGTAAAATCGTGCTTCTTCTGGGTAAATCCAGATTTCATTGAGAATAATCAAATCTATGTCAGGATTTTGCTGCAGGTAAATCTGAATATCATTTAGCTTGTGTCTTAAGCTTCTTATGTTAGCATACATGAGTGATAAATTTGTTCCACTTGATTGATTTGGAAGATTAGCAATCATGGAATTTGTAGTCGTAGCTCCTTCTGGCGATCATCATTCTGCGTTGAAACTCTGGACAATCTACCGAGTCAGCTCTGTGAGAATGATCAGGATTATTTTTGTTACAATACAGTCAAAGCACTTCTCAATCGTGCTTTTGCAGTCCTTTAGGTCGTGTTTTCCTCCACATTTTACACGTATTTGCTCCCCTTTACATTTTGATGTTTTGTGATTGTGATTGATTTGACATTTATAACACCTCATGGTGTTGAAGTCTTGCTTCACAAAATATGATCCATAATCTATATTAACGTATCTATTTGCAAGCCTGTTATATATGCTACCATATACCTGGATGATGGGCAACCACCTTCCATTTCTTGTCCGCCTAGCATGTACAAGTTCCATAAAATCTCGCTCCTCTATACTGGAATTTAAGGATTGGATCTCATTTCTTAATTCCTGATTTGAATATTGATTTTCCATGACAGGTATAGGCTGTAGTAATCTGGTCTCAGCAATATCATACTCATCTTTCATTGCCTCCGTTGCTATATTAAAGAGCGAGCAGCGTTTTCATTGGTCGATGTTTTGATAATCGCCCCACCATTACAAATAGGCCGCATTAGTTGAAGAGGAATATTACATTTTGATAGCCTGATCTTCGACTTAAAATCAATCAGTGTTTTTTCTGATGAAGAGTAACTCCTAGGCTTAATTATAATTCGTTTTTGCGATACTGTATTTGACCGATGCTCTGATGGAGGGGAAGTAGAATTTTTAATAATTTCGGCATATGAAGGCTTGCTCGCAGACGTAGATTTATCTATTAATAAGCTTACATTTGAGTTCATCTTTTCAATCTGACTTTGCAAATTAATCATTTGTTGGAAGAGTTGGTCTTCTTTAGACTTTTGGTGCTGAGTTCTACATCCGCCAACATCCAAATCACATCTTCAGTTGTATGCATTATAGTCCGGTATCTCTCCTCCGACGTTTTGATGCACCTCAAGTGGAACCACTAGAGGCAGAAGCCATCACATCCCATAGCCAAATGGATATCCTCCACGAGTTTTCTACATTTCCCACACTTATTCTTGACTGGTTTTGTAGCCATAATAATTTCCGTTTTTTAAATTTTTTATTCAATCTGACCATTATTTTATTCTTATTATTTTTTTTATTATTTACTTTTTATAAATTGTTAGATTACCCTCGATTTCCGGTATTTTTAATTTCTTATATTTTTAGTTAACCTCAGCTACTTTTTATTTTCTATAATTAATGGAAAAGAGTAGAAATTTAAATTGAAAAATATAAATTGGAAATTAAATTCCGAATTATTTAAAATAAATTTATCTACACGGGAATCCCACTCCTAAATCAAAGCGAGAATTCCCGATACCATTATTTTTTACCTTTGCCTAGGTAAAACTATTATCTTTAATTTGATTGAGCGAAACTGGAATTACTTCACTTGTTCAAAACAGCTGGTTCTTAACATATAATTATAGTATATCTACACAAAAGGCAGAGAATCTTGAGACCTGGCACTTGTTTTCTCAATGGGATCATAAAATATAGTATAAATTTAATTCAATTGAATCTGATATTGTTTTTTAATTAAATGTTTTTGATTGATAATTTATAAATTTAGAGAGCCATTTGGTTTTAGTATTTTTATTAGTTGGAATTTGGTTTATATTCCTTGAAAAGGTTTAAAGATTAGTATTTAATAAAGTGCTTTTGACTTTGACTTGACCAATCTTCCAGCAAACCATCACTCACTAGTTTCACACATTTGCATGATATTTTCATATGGTTTAGTAAATTTTTCAAACCCGCACCACAATGTTTTCAAACATATCCTAAGTAATTAGATGTATGTTGCATTCACTCCAGCAAATCATAAAGTAGTGAATGTACTACTTACATTCATTTAAAATTTATTAAAACCCTAATAGAGCTTTGGGGAAAAATTCATCTATTTACCTCTCGTCGGTGATAATGCGTGTGCGTTCCTCACATTTTTTTCATACGTCTTGCCACGCAACCTTTTATCTGGATGGCGGGACGTGTGTGTTGTATAATATTTTAATTAATTTTTAAATTTCTTATTACCAATCAATTCAATTGAGTGGCAATAAATTTAATGCAAAATACTTACCAATTTTTCCAAGTTTTAAATCAAAGTCAATTCTCAAAGTTGGCCGATTTATTTTCAACAACTTTAAGCATACATTTTGCACGTGCTACCTTCTGTAGCGTAGTTTATCGAACGCAGTGAAAAAAGTTGCCCCAAGATTGCTTTTAGAGTGGGGTCAACGAATTTTTAATTACATAGAACAAATTTGCAAGCTTTGTGGCGTGGGGTAGAAAAATGAATTAAACTATATGAAAATATCGTGCGATTGTGTGACAACTTGTGACCAAGCAAACCATAGCGCCGTGAATACACCCGGGAATGCACTACTTGTATTCCTTAGGAACTTCATTAGAACCCTAACAAAACTTTGGGGAAAAATTCATCTATTAACCTCTCATTGGTCAAGTAAACAAAGTAAACAAACTCCTATTGATTCACCTTTTTTGTTCTTTTTTGGTGAATGTCATTTATGCACTGAGTGTAGGACTCCCATGTTCGCAAGCGCCTGGGCTACCCACTAAACACCTCTCCTGCCAAACCGAGAACCCAGCCTGGGACCGTTTTAAACATTACTTCTGGCCAGGTCTCGTTTTGCTACGCAGCGAGGCGCCTTTAAGCTGTGGGACCCTCTTTAGCAGCAAAGGTGAGGGGAAGAGGAAGACAAGCGATGCCCTAGCTGCTGTGAGTCCCTTTTATCTTTTATGCCTGCTCGAACATAATGTGCCACCTAGTTCCATTTGTCAACCAACTCAAGAATCATCGCGAATATACTATCCGGGTTGAGCTCAACGGTCTCCCTGTAGAGGTTCTGTCACAGCTTGTCCCATTTTATGCACGCAAAAAATGTGTGGCAGGCATTGTCTTCCTCTCTCAGGCAAAACCGACAATCGGGAGGCCGTGCATTGCCAATCTTGTGCAGGTAAGACTAAAAAGACCCATGCCCGCTCAAAAGCAGGGTCAGATAGAAATCAATCTTACCATGAGGCGCGCAGTCCACATTCTCTTCGTGCAATTCATCCAAGACTGCTGCCACTCGTTGAGTGAGCGCTGTCTCTCCTCACGGACAAACGTCTCCCAGACGTCCTCGTTTCAACGCAAATTAATAGCACGGCACTCTCTAGCAAAGAAGACAACAGATATCACGCCTGCAATTACTCTCACCATCGAATCAGAGACTGTCGGATATGAACATGCAGTCCCCAGCGCTCCTTTTCTCTGTACCTGTGCCAAGCGATTTTGGCATACCTCCTTACGGAGAACGTCGCCCCATATTTCCGCTCCGTACAGTAGCCCTGATCCTACAGCACTCATCAAGAAGCATCTTGGTTGGGTCCCCCTACCTTGGCCAAAAGTCGACTTAGAGCCAATACTCCCGAAGGAGTCTTCTCAGCCATTGCCCTGATTCGCCCAGAGAAACTCATCTTCGAATCGATCAGTAGCCCCTGGCACTTTGCCATTGGCTTCGATTTGATTAGTATGTCTCCAATACTGATCGACCTTCCTCTGGGGATTCTCTATTTTGTCAAGATGACCACTGCGGTTTTCTCCATTTGTAAACTGAATCTGCCAGCAGCCATCTAGTCTCTCACTCGGTGCATTAGCATACCTAGTCTAAGTTGCGCTTATTTAACGGTGTATCTAGCGACCAGAGCCGCAACATCATTCGCATAGCCGATCAAGCGCGACTCATCTGGCATCTCCAGTCTCATTAGCTCATTGTGAGACACGTTTCACAGGTCTGGATCAAGGATAGATCCCTGGCCAACACTCGATGTGACTTCCATTCTCCATCCTGTGTCGTGCTTTAAAGAAGGCTTTGATCTTTTACGTAGTTCCTCAGAAGCCGCATTAGATATTCTGGAACTTGAAAAGTCACCATGCCTGTTGAGCCTTACGACGAAGCTTATGACACAGCCTTCGTTTTTTAGCGATTTCAGTCTACGACTAGTACACTGGGGACTTGCCGTATCAAGATTTTCGTCGGGGCATAGAAGCAACCATAATGATACTCATAGTTGAGTTGATTCGTTTTCCCCGCGGATCTGTTTGAGGCATGCCCCATTTGATTGCTTAAATGGTGAAGTCTCCCCCAGCAAGCACGTTGCCATCTGCGTTCGAGACAGCGCCCTCAAAAGCATTAAGCTTGGCTTGGAAATATGATGTTAGCTCGTTCGGCGTTAGGTACATACTAAAGAAGGTGGTCCCTGAGCACCGAATTCCCACGAAATTATCCTCCCGTCCACAACTCTTCACCTGGAAATCACTGTTTCGCGCCCAGATGGCGGTAGTGCCATTTTTATCAGGGTATCATGGTGTAGAACTATTATCTTGCTGTTACTCACTCAGCAGCATGATGTCGGCTTCCATGTCCCTGGTAAACTGCTCAAATAGATTTTGGGCGGTTGAAATGCAGTGTAAGTTTAGCTGCAGGATGCGGGTCATCGATGTTCTGACTTTGCCTTGGCTAGGGCTTCCTGGAAAATCCGACAATTCCCTGATCCCGTGGCGTGCCCAAGATCCGGTCTTGGATCAGCATCCTTGCAAAGAATACAGTGTGCCTCCTTTGTCCCTTTTTTTGTATCCCATTTTACCGCACTTGTCACATAGGGAACCCCTATGGGTTCCTTTGCATACTTGTGTGGTGCGACCATGGCCAAGGCATTCGAAGCATCGAAGCCATGGTGAGACTGACTTCTATCTGCCCAGCTTTTGAGCGGGCACGGGTGTTTTCAGTCTCACCTGCACAAGATCGGTAAGTCACGGTCTCTCGATTGTCGGTTTTGCCCAGGAGAGGAGGATAATGCCTGTCACACATTTTTTGCGTGCACAAAATGGGTCAGGCTGCGAAGCAAACTCTACAGGGAGACGGGAGAGCTCACCCCGGATAATATAGTTGCGGTGATGCTCGAATCGGTTGACAAATGGAAACAGGTGGCACATTATGCTCGGGCAGTCCTAAAATATAAAAGGGACTCACAGTAGCCGGGGGCGCTGGGGCTGGGGGATCGCTCTTCTGGCATTTCCTCTTCCCCTCTCCCCTCCCGCTAGGAAAGGGACTCTCCAGCTTGAAGGCGCCCCACGGCGTAACAAAACGAGACCTGGCCCGAAGTAATGTGTCAAGCGGTTCCAGGCTGGGTTCTCAAGTTGACAGGGGAGGTGTTAGTGGGTAGTCCAGTCGCGCATGGGAGTCCCACACTCTGTGCCTAAATAGCATTCACCTCCCTACCACAAAAAAAAGGCATTTGAAGCATTGAAGAGGCACATTCTTGATGAGGTGAGGTTCCCTTTGTTGGCCAACAATCGAGTGTATACCGATACACCCGCTGCAGGTTTGTAAGCTACTGCCCCGATTTCCTCCGAAAAGCACATCTTCAAGTTCATCAGGGTTCCAAGGTATTTCATCGCTTTTTTAACTCGACCAGCTTTTTTCCGATACTGACAGTCCTTACTTTTGGGTCTCCCTTCTTTGCCCGGGTAACTGCTTCGGTTTTCTCCATACCAGGCTGAAACTGCAAGCATTGATCCAGTCCCTTATTCGACCGATTAGTACATTCCGTCCAAGTTGCACAAGTCCGACTGCACATCTAGCAACAAGCCCTGCAAAATTCTCTATATAGCCGATAAAGCGTGACTTATCAGGTAGCTCAAGCCTCAGTAGTCCGCCATACGAGATGTTCCACAAGTAAGAGCCAAGGATAGAGCCCTAACCGGTATCCGATGTAAGTTCCATCCTTCGACGACCTTCCTTTGTGCCCCAAAGCAGGCTACGGCTATTTAGAAAGCCTTTCAAAAACCGTATCATATATTTTAGAACATGGAAATGTTTTCCAGCGAATCCGGGAAGATGCGCCAATCTAGCAGAGTTAAAAGAATTACCGATGACAAGAGCGAAAAATAGGACAACCCATCGGACTCAACTGCTGTGTGCCTCCACTCCAATATTGTCGCGATTGCATCGATGGTGGAGTGACCTGCTCTGAAGCCATAGTGCCATAGAGATAGTTCTCCAGCACCATGGACCGTGTCAGTGAGGCTTCCCTACATGAGTTTCTGAAGCACTTTCGCAGCCGTGTCTATCACACATGAGGGGCAGTATGCGGATGATGATCTTCTTCCCCTTGTTGATCAGCACGAGCCACGCTACCTTCCAGCACGCTGGGAATATACCTTTACGCAGACAAGCACTGAAAGTGCAAAGCAGAAAGTCAGAGCAAAGCGAGTAGACCATCTTCAATACCTCAGCGGGATCCCATCTGGTCTTGGATCCTTTCACGCCCTCATAGACAAAACTACTTCCTTTAGTTTAAGTTTCTTCGTTGCATATCACAGATTGAGTACAAAACCCTTCTGACAGGAGCGTACGTCTGTCTACGTAACTTGTTATGAGAATAAATTATGAATTTTTCATAATGATTCTCTAACTCTGTTCCCTCCTATTTGTGTACTTACGTCATTGCATGTAGCTGGTCCAGCACGGGCAGAATATCATCCAGATCGAATTCCACTGACTGAGCGATAGCCAAGATACTATCCGAGAATTAAGAACAGCCTGCCATTTAGAAATTTCTGCAACTGTAGTACATAATCGTGACTGTGGCCAAACATTTGAGGAAACGATTGTGACAGAAAAGTAAAACAACTAACATACAGAGTTGCACTGCTTTATAAGCATAGCTCTTACTAAGCGAAATGGCTTACAATTAGATGTATTTGGATTTTTCGATGTTGCGTTGCGTTGATTAATGTTTGAAAATAGGGCGTAGTTTGACAATAATTAATTCCATTCTGCCATACTTGGTTTTAAAAAACAATATTTATTATAGCGTCATAAAATTAAATTTGAGCTGAAACACACCGGAAGGAATATAATTTGGGATATTTCTCAGAATTTTAAACTCTATCTGTGACCTTTTATAATAACTCCCACTCCATAGTAAAATTACATATTTTCATTACATTTTGGACCTTTCACATAAATTTAGATTGTTTCCTTTACCCTTGAGATCTTGTGAAATTTGTTTGTTCGACCTACTTATTATTCAAAGTGGCTTCACAGATGGCGTTAAAAATAAATTGTCAAGAAACCATACTCAAACGTTTCTAAAACATATTCTGCGTTGGAAACTAAGGTAACACAAAATGTCATTGCGATCATCATGTATTCTGCAGACTAATACTCTAGCAGAATCGTTCGCTATCATAAATGCCTTGTTAAGCCTTACAATTCTGTAAGTCATTATTGTAAGTTGATAAGATATAAAATATAAAACTTACTGTGCTGGAAAAAATTACAGATCGCCATGATCAAATACTTATAAGTGTTAAACCGCAAACAACTGCTGGTAGTCAAAGCAGATAAATAAGTATTCGCATTGTGCCCGTAAGTATTCAATTTCTTTTCCTCGCTATTCAATCTTCAAAACTAATGTAACACTCTCATCCCTGGCGCAGAAGTGAAGTATTGGATGCCTCGCAGTCGTTCTCCCTATCACGTAGTAAGAAATGCATCAACAGCAGCTCATGTGAACCTGCATCACCAAGTGCATGCCCAAGACATTCAATCATGATTTGCTCAGGTTAATTTGCATCAAGCCGAGAAGTTAATAATGTCCGGTAAATTGAAAACAAGATCGGGAAATGTAAATAAATGAGAAACGATCACAACCTCCATAACAAATTCGCGCTGACACAAGTGCCCCTTTGTACCTCTTCGTTGCCGTCCAAGGCTGCGATCCTGATCCGAAGTATCTTTATCGAGAACGTGAGGACTGTGAGGACTGCTGCGATTGATCTACACTCCAATCAAGAGGATAATCTTCTTAAGACTTCCGAAGAAGATAATTTGGCGATGAGTTCAAGTTCTCTTGGGCACTAACCCAGGGGCCATGTGAATGGAGGAGATTCAGAACGCGTCTGAAGCTCGCAATCGATCTGCAGGTATAGTATTCATTGCGCATTCACGTTCACGGAGATCATGGGTTTTCACCTTTTTAGTGCTTATGAGCTGAAATTGGAGGAGTAATTACCAATCAGCGCAATGAAAGAAGTAACCAGCAGTTGAATCTTAAAGTATTGTACCTTGGTCAATTGTTTGCCCGAAGAAGTAGATCAGCAGAGCACTTTGATTCGAAATAAATGATTTGCTTAGTTTTTGCAGCAACGAAGTGAAAACACTAGGAGTGGGGATTTTTATCTAAAAAAAACATTTGCCTGAAAGGCAGAGCAACGTATCTATGTACAAGCAAGGTTATACAATCAAAATAGAGGCTGACAAAGTTACGCCTATATCATTCTTGAATCAGCATAATGAGTCTTCTATTGATCCAGGATAGGAGAGTTTAAAGGAAGGTGACGCTTAAACATTTTTTCCATCAAAAGTAGTCGAGCGGGATATTCTATGAGAGGTCTTAATAAAATCCATTCAAAATAGGTTTGAAAACTGCAAAGCCAAGGCGAATCTTGCAAGAGGGGGAAACGTATGAAATATTCATGTATCCCCCGTGTGATTGAAGAATTTCGATCTAAAAAAATTTGAATTTTACACCGAGACAGTCATATATGAAGTTTATCTATCTGGAAAAAATGTGAAGGATTTAATAATATTTTACAACATTTATATTACTACAACAATAAGCGGCCACGCAACAATAAGCACAGGTAGCTATCGAATCAGACTCTACGGTTTCGTTTTTAAAGGCTTTGTAAAACGAATTCTCGAGAGAACTACTAGTTTTGCGTCCTGCCTGTCCGTGCCACACAACAAGTTTTCTCAGAAACTATAGAAGCTACAAAGCTAAAACTGTGTGGAAAGGGCAGAAATGGTGGTCTCTCGGAAGTTTAAGTCATATCAAACATTTTGGAAGTTCTTAGGGGGGATCCCGCTTATACCGAGGTAACCCTTCAGAAAATTGGGGCAACAAGTGTAAGGTCTTGATTAGAACTTTTAAATTCTTGAATCAAAAAGCCGATCTGTGTACCTATCGGGGGTCTGGGGGGGTGGCAAAATGTATGACAACGTCGTGTCCCAACCCTAGCGATTGGGCACCTTTGAGTTAAAAAATCTGGAAAAAACACGGAGGTCGATCTTTATAAATACAATGGCAGCAAATAACTTGGATGTCAAATTCACTCGACTTTGTTAATAATAATATGGTTTGTGAATTTTACGCTTTTCCCCATTAAAACCGAATATGTACCATTAGCATCTTAAAATTATTAAAAATTTATGTAGAGTGATATAAGATCATAACGCTCAGAAAATTTCATGGAAACCGGATCATAATCAAGTGCGGCATAGCCATTTCAATTGTGTGGAATTACAACAAAAATCACAGGAGTTAATGGTTAATACATACTTCTACCTAGAAACTACTATTTTCCTCCAATTTTCACGAAAATTCAAGGAAAAGTATTTAATTTGAACATATTCAATTGACCAATCATTCAGAAAAATAATTTAAGCTGAAATGGAATGCTAGCTGTAATGTCCTCATTAGAAATTCTCTTTCTTTTGTATGAATTTGAACGATTTTTGATATAAGTATTTGATGATTAACCCAAGCTATTCGTTCGTGTCACCGGAAAATTTGTTTCGAACTCTATGATGGTTACAAAGCCCGTCTGGTAGGAGCACTCTTATGCCTACTCGACTTGTTTGATACTTTCCCAAACTTTAAAATATGAAATACACGCTAGTATTCATTTACTCGTATGGATGGCTCAAATACTGTGCTTTGGCTTCTGCCCAGACGTCGGAAGGTACCACCATCGTTAAAATGCGTCTACTCTCTAATCCTAGAGGTCATAGGGACTTTTAACTCCTCCATAGATGTTCCAAAGCCCGTTTGAGAAAGGAGGAGGGATCCTCTTGTTTTCCCAACCCATAGCTTCCATAGTTTCTCATCCTGAATCCCAGGACAAAGTAATGGTCTCGGGGTGGCACATGGGGTTCACTGGTTCCCCAATGATGGGACATTAAATGCCAATAACTGCAAATACACCTGCAGCTCTACTACTAAATCTTACTAACACTTCCTTTGTAGTGACGTAAGAGGGTGAAGACATGTGCTCCATGCCTGATAGCGGAATCGAAAATAATAACCATGCCGCCGGAATGGAGGTTAGCCGATTGGTCGCTGGAAAACCATACATTGTATCGAAACCTGCAAAAGAGCCTCGGAATGGATTGGTAACGACCTGTCAACCGAAAAAAGGGCTATGGCATTGAGTCCTGGAATGTCAGATCATTGACCAGTCAATCTAAATTAAACACACCGGCAATCCCGAAATCGAACTGGACTGGAAGAGATATTTAAGATACGAGATTGCACACAATATTCTAAAGTGGGAGGCCTGATGGAAAGCGAGAATTTGAAGTGGCCTTTATTGTCGATAGGGAGTTCATATCACATCTTATTGATTTTAAGGCGGTTAATGAACGATTGTGTCCTATCCGTATAAAAGCGAAATTCTTCAAAAATTGGCTACAGATTCACCATGTTCTGATCCAATAACGTTAGGCCTCCAGCATACTTGATGACCGCATATACCAAGATCCAATTGTAATTCTGATCATTACGGGCTTAGTGCTCTACCCACTACACCATGCGGACGACAGATAGTGAATAGATAAATAGAATTAATAAGAGAAAAAACGATACAGTTTGTGCCTCCATCAAGGCCCAAAAGAAAATAAAGCGCCGGGCATCGATGTGATTCCAAAGAACCTTATTAAATATGATGGCAGTGGTGTTCAGAAAGCTACCCATAAAGTCATAAAGCGCATTTGGCAACAAGAACATATACTGAACATGTTGAGCCAATCAATTATATTCCCTATCCACAAAAAAGGTGACAAGATACAATGCGAAAGCTATAGGGGCATATCACTACTGTAAACTCCATGCGTACTATTTATAAAGATCATAAAAAATAAAATCAGATCATACGCCAATAGTACTATTGGGGAGTATCACGGTTACTTCAAAGCAGGTAGATTGACGATAGACCACTGTTTACAGTTAAACAGTTACTTGAAGAATGCTGCGAATTCAACATAGACGTATACCAAATTTTCGTTGACTTTAAGCAAGCATACAACAGTATTGATCGTAACGTACTGTACCAAATAATGCTTTGCTTTAGAATTGCAGCCAAATCAGCACATGTTCCAAAATGACAATGACGTCGTGGAGCTTCCAGGTCCACATTAACAACCAACTCACCGATGCCTCTGACGCAAATATAGGAGCAAAGTAAATAGATGGGCTGGCTCCATTGCTATTCAATTTAACTCTGGCATATGTCATAAGAAAGCTGCTTGTCGATATAAGAGCTACGTTAATATACAAGTCGTGCTAAGTGATAGCCTATGCGGATGACATCAACATTTTAACACGGTCGCCAACAACTGCGAAAGAACTTTTGTTGAAAGTTAACAAATCTACAAATCAATGAGAATAAAACAAAGCTAATAACGCAGTCAAAGAACAATACCTCAAATAAATGAAATATCACACTTGATGTGCACAGCATCGAAAATTTGAGCAAATCCGTGTATTTAAGCGCCAAAATAACAAGAACCAGCAATGAAAGAGACGAAATATGCCAAAAGATACAGCTCGGAAATAAAAGTTTTTATTCAGTTTTGTTCCAAGTATTCAAATCTGTGATAAGATCTGTGCTATGCTACGGGTGTGAAACATGGACTTTAACCCAAGCATCCACAAATAAAGGGTGGTCCAACCAAAACGCACGATGTTAATTGTGAATAAACCAAAAATTTTTCAGAGAATTATGTCAATATTTTTTAAGAAGGATCTATGACAATTATGTGTGAAACAACATATCGCCCAAACGCTGGCCACGGCTACGGTGGCATACTTCTATCCGATGATCCATATTTTTAATGACTCTGAGACCTAATTGAGGTTCAATGTCGTTAATGTGCTGAATTATCTCATCCTTTAGCTCTTGAATTATTGTTGGCTTATTGACGTATACTTTTTCTTTTAAATATCCTCAGAGAAAGAAGTCCAACAGTACCAAATCACATGATCATGGCGGCCAATTAACATCGCCACAAAGTGAAATAGCACGGCCATTGAATTTCTCGCGCAAAAGCGCCATTGTTACGTTGGCTGCGTTTCAAGTGGCACCATTCTGTTGGAACCGCATATCGTCCAGGTCCATAACCTCAATTCCTGGCCACAAGAAGTCCATTATCATCTCGCAATAGCAAACACCATTCACGGTAACTGCTTGGGCGTCCTTATTTTCAAAGAAGTACGGCCCAATGACGCCGCCAGCCCATAAAAGGTACCAAACAGTCACTCTTTGTGGATGCATCGGCTTTTCAACAATCTCTCGTGGATTCTCATTTGCCCAAATGCGGCAGTTCTGCTTGTTTACGAATCCACTGAGGTGAAGGTGTGCCTCGTCGTTGAAGATGATTTTCATCATTCCCTTCTGTCTGTACAACCAACCATTCGGTGTGTTGCCGACGCTTGAAATGGTCAGTAGGCTTCAGCTCTTGAGTCAATTGAACATTGTAAGCGTGTAAATTCAACTCTTTATTCAAAATTCGAATCAGTGATGTTCGTGAGATGTTCAATTGTTGGGCACGACGACGAGTCGAAGTTGGCGGCTTTCTGCCACACTATCGCGAACAACAGCAATATTTTCCGCAGAACGAACTGGGCGAGCATGCACAGGTGATTTCACATTTCCTACAGACCCGGTTTGTTGATTTTTGCGCACAATCCTGCCGATTGCGGACACATTTGGTCGATTATGCTGACCAAAAGCATCACCAAGTGCACGAAATGCATTTTGATTTGAACGCCCATTTTTGCAAAAGGCTTCAACAACCTTAATGCACTGCCCAATTATGTACCTCTCCATGGTTGAATTTGTCAAACACTGAAACAAAAAAATGTCAAATTAAGTTGGGCGAAAAACTTGACGTTGAGGTGTGACTCACAATTAATATCTTGCATTATGGTTGGACCACCCTTTATATTGAACGCTCTCGAAAGTCGGGTCCTGAGGCAAATAAAAGGGGCGAAGCTACACGGGAACTAATGCTACTTTCGATGCAACCATAAGCTGTATGAAATTTTTGACGGAAGCTGCAAGGGGCTGGCCACGCAAATTGTATGGACGAACAACGGATACCCAAAAAGGCATTCATTGAGAGAACTGAAAGCCGTAGACAAGCGTGGAAACCGAGGAAGCTATGGTCTGACTTGGTCGACTAAGATAGTTAGTTGCTGCTCGGATCTCAAAATTGAAGGATGCGGTCAATGAACTGAGACAGTTGGAGGCACTGTTTGTAAGGAGCAAAGGGCCGTGAGGGGCTGCAGATCTACGAAGAAGAAGAGCGATACTTTTAGCAGCAATTACTCAACAAGTACCTACGTGAGACCTTGCAGAGTGTTTTGCAGGAGCCTGTTTCTTAACTAACTTATCTAATGAAAGTGTACACTCTACTGGTTGAATACAATATAAGAGAATATAGTACCGTTGTTCTATCTTCTATTGTTATTTATTTATCTTACTATTATGATATTGAAATTTGACATACGGTTTTTAACAAAGATAGAAAGAAGAGCCAAGAACTGCGCTTGTTTGGAATTTTTCAATTACGATCAGTCCAGCACTCCAGGATATGTATAGGTGGTATCTCCCTTCAAAGCGTTCTGTCATAATCAGAATATATATGTTTTCTTTTGATACCCTGTTTCCTATTTGCCCTGCAGCTTTATTATAACAAGTTCCATATTCTCTTACGATCTTTCACCATAGTATCGTGAAATCGAAAATTAACTTTCATGCAGAAGCAGGATTGGGTACTATCGGCGCCAAGACTACAAATCAGACTGTCTAATTTTAAAACATTTAAGTGCTTTATTTTAGGAGAATAGAACAGTTTTATGATAAAAAAACTTGAAAGCTTTTTTAATTTGTCTACCGTTTCGTTTTAAAATAATTGGATTCAAATCACTAAACATGCGAAGAATTTGAGGTAGTTGGATAATTTTCAAGACAACATACTGCTAATTAAAAAAACGTACCTTCTTACTTATAGTAGATTTATTTTGAATCTTTAAGAACTGAAGCATCCAAGCAAATAAGCTGCACGCGGAAGATGAATTATTTGTATCAGCCATGCTGAAACCTATACAAGAGGTCAAGGGGTGTGCTTCAATTCAATGTGTTTATAAACTTTGTGTTAACAATCTACATTACATCTAGGACAAGACTTAAGCAAACCAAGAATTTTTGGTGGAATCTAGAAAAAATCTACCAGAGAGTTGCTAGGGAAATAGGGGACTACTCAGCGTTACCATACGATAAAGCCAAACTCAGTCAAAAACGTACTTTCTACGAGTGCAAACAAAGTTTTTTTGGGAATTCTTTTGAAAAATTGCTTTGGACCCAGATTTTCAATAGAAACCGTTTTTGGGGTTGGGAGGTAAATGTTATTTACGCCCAAAGTGTACTACTCGCAAAACTACAAGGATACTGAACTACTCACTAAACATTTTCTCTGTTAACCCTCAACCGTGACCTAAAACCTTTGGCTAGGGCAATACGGTCTCATTTGTCAACCAATCTAAATACGAGTATCTCTCTCATTTACTTGAGAAGATCACTGCACTGTCTATTTTACCTCTTGCACGTTACTTTTAAACTATATCGTCGATCTTTTTGCATCATGTAAGCAGTGCTAAGCTTTCACATGACTGGTTTAAAGCCTAGCCTTTATGAGAAACTATTTACGCTGTCCATAAGATCTTGTCGGACCAGGCGATACTGCCGTTGATAGCTCTACGAAGGCATTTTCTGGCTGACCTTTATGCTTCTAATATAGTGCCTGAATCATGCTGAGCCCATGTATGCAGAGCTTTCCGTTGCGGCTTATGGCAATAACTTCACTATTTTTTGGTTTTTTACCAGTACACAGGATGCTTACTATACCGGGGCCATCCACAGGGCATAAAAGGACTTTAAGCATACATACTGATGTTGATAGTTGGGTTCACCATGACTGAAGGTACCGTTTTTTGTTCCTTGGTTAAGCTGCCAAGAATGATGTGCCTGGGATGATCGCATCAAAAAACCTCTCATCAAACATTTTTCCATTACATCCAGAGCGGAAGAGTGAGTGTGTGTGCTACGAGCGGCACCGTCACGTATCTCAGCGGTAATTTACAAGTTATCAGTGGTTGTGTGGTCCTTCGAAACTCCGTAGCAGGTTTCACGTAGAGTATGGCCCCTTTTCAGCACTTTCCGCTGCACAAGAACATGACCTTCAGTGCACGAGTTTGCCCAGTTTTTCCTTCTGTACCCACTTGTACTACATTTATACGCAGTCCTGTGAAATATGCTATATTTAAGACAACGGAAGGGAACTGTTGGTCAGCATCAAATTTACCACAAGTTTAAATAGGCTTCTGTAAGCCTGAATGCTTCGTCCCTATCAGTTTCCTAATTTTTGCTGAAGATTTAGCTGATTTAGCTGGTTAAAGAATTTAACTGAGATACTTACCCAATGCACTTTTTCTAAAAGTTTGGTGAATGATATACACACACACACACATATATATATATATATATATATATATATATATATATATATATATATATATATATATTCATATATATTGTAAAATTGTAGCACTAGAGCTCTTTCAGGCCTTCGCTTAGAGATTGTTAGAGTATCATGGTCGAATGTGTCGGCACTCCACAAGGTGATATGGTCAGTATCACGCTTTGGCCCTGTGTCCGTCTACCGAGCTGCGATACGTTCTGATTTTTAAACCAACACGTATCACAACTGAACAGGCTTATAGTCCGTCCGAAGAATCACTCGAATTAAATCTCCTTGGCGCGAACGAGAGTTGAACCAGGAACCTTCGGCTTACGGGATGAACGCTCTAATCATTACACCCCACGAACTATATATATACTATATCTATATATATATATATATATATATATATATATATATATATATCTACATATATATGTATATATTGTATATGGCTGTGATGTATATATAAATATATGTATATATATATATATATATATATATATATATATATATATATATATATATATATATATATATATATATATGATTACTATGTATATGTATATATATATATATGTATATGTATATATATATATATATATATATATATATATATATATATATATATATATATATCTTCTTCTTTTTAGCACTACAGCCCCTGTCGGGCCTTCGCTTCCTGCAAATAGCGCCCGCGTCCTCCAATTTCGAAATCAGAGCAGCGATGAACTGTCTTCGTCGATCGAATCAGACCAACGTTTCCTCTGATTCCCCACTGGTCTCCGGCCTTCAGTTCTTCCAACGAATACCTTCTTGGGTATCCGTTGTTCGCCCATACGATTCATGTGGCCAGCCCGTTGCAGCTTCCACAGTCTTAGAGTCGTTGAGACCTCCGGTTCGTCAACAATTTCATACAGCTCATGGTTGCATCGAATTCGCCATTAGACCCCGTCTAGCTCCGGTTGTTCGCCTCAAGACCCGTTGATCAAAGGCGTTCAATACATTGCGGATGCTTGGGTTAGGGTCCCTGTTTCACACCCATATCATAACGCAGGTCTTATCATAGATTTGTGTACTTGGATATGTATATATATATATATATATATATATATATATATATATATATATATATATATATATATGTATATATATATATATATATCTATATATATATATATATCTATATATATATATATATATATATATGTATATATATATATATATATATATATATATATATATATATATATATATATATACAGTCTTCCACAAAAGTCAAGGTACAGAGAATCGGTAACTGAAAATTGTATTACTGAATCAATATTTTTATTTGAAAACCAAAAGTTATGAAATGGTAATAATACGAGTTCTGTTGAATTTAAGTTTTCATAAATTTAAAGGGATTCGGCAATCATGATCATTGAAGACAATAATTTTTTGTTGGCAATGTCTCTTTTCTACTCCACAAAAGTCTTGGTACAGTTGCAGAAAATGCCCTGTTATTTGTAAAAAGGGGAATCCCCCAAGTTCATATTATCAGAGTGAGTTAACAACCGTAGGCCGCTGTCTTTAATATCGCGTCCGTATTCGTGGTGTATCTTTTATTTAATAAAATTTTTAAAAAATGAGTCGAAAGGAGTTGAGTATTAAGAAGCGTGAAATAATTATTAATCTGCATTCAAATCAGAGCAAATCATATTCTGAAATAGCTGAACTAGTGTTGCGAAGTCGGTCAACCATTCAAAAAGTGATAAATCGATTTAAGAAGGAAAATAGAGTGGAAAATGTGCCCCGAACAGGTCGTCCATCTAAACTAAGTGCAAAGGACAAGAGAAAAATTTCGCGAATGGTAAAACAAGATCCATTTCTAAGCTGTAGAAAAATCTGCGATGTTCTTGGAATTAATGATAAGAAGGAGGTTAGCGAAGAAACTGTGCATAGAGCTGTCGTAGAAGCTGGATTTTCATCTCGTACGCCTAGAAGAAAACCTCTTGTAAGTTCCATAAACCAACAAAAAAGAATAATATTTGCAAAAGCATAACCAATAACGTTTTGGGATAATGTTTTATTTTCGGATGAGTCTAAATTTTGTATATTTGGTGTAAATGGGCATAAGAGGGTCTGGCGAAAAGTAGGAGAAGCATTTAATCCCAAGAACACTATTAAAACAGTAAAACATGGAGGCGGTGGTGTTATGGTTTGGGGTTGCATGGCTGCTGCTGGAGTTGGAAATCTGACATTCATCGAAAATACTATGGATCAGAACTCTTATTTAGAGATTCTACGAAACAACATGAAAAAAAGTGCAGCCAAATTAGGTATGCGAGAAGATTTCTTGTTTCAACAGGACAATGACCCTAAGCACACTGCGCATAAAGTTCGAATGTGGCTATTGTACAATACTCGCATGCTTGCTACACCGCCTCAAAGCCCTGATTTGAACCCTATAGAGCATCTTTGGAATGAGCTTGAGACAAAAATCCGAAAAAGAGTGATATCAAGCAAGGCGCAGCTTAAGGATGCTATATTGGAGGAGTGGGCCAGAATCAGCAACGAATTTACTAAAAAATTGGTATATTCTATGCCTAAAAGACTGAAGTCAGTAATTCAGATGAAAGGATATCCGACAAAATATTAAGAAAAGTATAATTTAATTACAATTTGTATCATTTTTCTTTAGGTGTACCATGACTTTTGTGGACTTCATTCATTGACTTTCCAACACATCATATGTAATAATATATTAATACGACAGAATTTTCGTTTTGTTTTACATGAATTTAAAGTGTAATGATTATAGTTGAAGTAATACCAAAAAAATTTTATCACTTTAGGTTTTTTAAATAAAAATATCAAACAATTTTCATGATATTTATCACTGTACCTTGACTTTTGTGGAAGACTGTATATATATATATATATATATATATATATATATATATATATATATATATATATATATATATATATATATATATATATATGATTATTCTCCGCAATAGGTGGATTTCTCTCCCCTTTTAGGGGACCATTAAATTTTTCAAAAAGTATCCCTATCCGGATTTGTTAGTAATAGGTGTACCTGCCTGAAAATTTCACAACAACGAGCCATAAACAAACAAGAAATTGCCAATTAAAAACTTAACAATTACAACAAAACACGTGATACTGTGGAGATACATGTTTGCAAAGGACCTAGATATTTTGAATCAAATCTTAGAAACGGTTTCTAACCTTAATGTATTATCGTGACTACTCAAAGAATGAGGTCAAAATACTGACAACAAAATGGCGGCGAATGTTGTTCAGAAAACTTTGATTGAGATATTCAGAAGACGTTGTTTGTGTTAGTTATTGGTTAACAAAACTCTTCTGGCAGGAGCTCTCTTCCACTGGTTGGACTTGTTTAAATTAATCAGTACATAACCATCCGTTAACTTAGCAATTTATGATTTCGTGCTACCTTGGACCACTACTGCATAAAATATTTTGTTTAATTTTTTTTCTTCTTTAT
>OZ017739.1:254984058-255074058 GCA_963969285.1 Odontomyia ornata
GAAACAAAATGGCGGCCACACAAGGGTCGAAAAACGTACAAAATTTTTTTGTTGTAGTTGTGAGCTTTCAACAAATGTTAATGAAATTCGGTAGTTTGATAAAAAATGTAAGTATCTAAAGAATAGTGTAAAAAACTGCAGGTTAGGTTGCAAAAAACAATATGGCGGCCAGTTGAAGCTTAAAACTTCAAAGGCTTCTAAAAGTCGCAATTTTCATTCGATGTTTATATGTACTAAATTCTTGTATTATGCAAAAAATTATTAAAATCGAATAGATGAGCATTTAAAGCATTATATTTTTACCTGCCATTTTCACTAAAAATTGAGTCCTTTTGCCCTGTCTAGAGTGAAACTCTAATTTTAACGATATTCGGCACATTGATTGATGAGATTCTAGCACACAGAGATTTAAAATAATCCAAAATCAAATGCATGCATTCAAAATGGCGACCCACACAGGTCAAAAGGCAAGCGCCATTCGCTATTTGAGTCGCAACTTAAATAATGAATATTTTTCATGGAAACATTTTAAATGACTTAACTTGAAAGTAATTATAAAGCATTTTTTTTGGGATATCAAATATTTTTTAAAATACCCTGAAAAATTATAAACTTGCGACTTGTCTGTCTATCCGTCCGTCCGTTTGTTCGTGCGTTTCCTCGCAAACCACATGAGCTAGAATGAGAAAACTTTCTATTGTACGTAGGTCAAAAGAGGTGCCTCTCGAAATTTGCAGTGCAAGAAATTATTTTAAGGTGTTAAGAAGGGTCTCCCCCATACGGGGGGGGGGGTGACTTAAAAAATTTTTTTACTTCTGTCGCCCTCTAGCAGCCAAGTTTCTCAACAAATTCCGATGATACTTGAAACTATAAGTTATAAAGGCGAGTTAATTTAACTTGCAAAAAATTATGCAAATCCGATGACAAATAAAAAAGTCGAAAATTTACAGCTTAATATTTTCAGCAACCATTTTCAATAAAAATTCAAAATGACGGCCCCTGATGCTTCAGAAAAAGATTGAAAATGCATATATTAATGGCAACGCAAGTGCTGATTATACTTTTATGGAAATCTATTTGAGCTATTTAAGCCGACAGGTTATCACCTTTGTGTGGTATCTACTGTGAAATGTGTAAATAGCAAATGGGAGCAGGACAAAACCTGTATTTTTATGTTTATAACAATTTATTAGTATCCGATTTTCAATATGTGATCCATACGTGTGCAACTCAATTGAATTAGCATAATATTTGCGCCTCAATAAAGGTTATCTAAATACAAACGTCGGCAGATCCTTTTTTATTAACAAGTACCCATGTGGTGCTACGAAAATTGCAGTAAGAAGTCTAGTAGTAGGCAGGCCAAATTCTTTTTCGAAACCTTACGCTACAAACGAGAAATTTATGTACCTTTCCGGCTGATACTGCCAACGGGGATTTTCAGTATTGATGTCTGTTAAAAATGAAATTTGAAACTAATAACACTAATTCATGAATATTATCATTGTATCGTGTTGTTCGAATTCATAAAAAAGTGTTGTTATACAATTGAAACTTAAACGATATTTTGAACTGTAGAATGAAGTATTATCCACACTACGATTACAACAACAATGCATGGATTGTTGAAATGCAACATCCCATGAATATGGAGGCTATAATTAAGCCGGCTCTTATTTGAAAAACTCGTTATATTTGCGTCTAAAGATATCCTTGAGCAAAAAAATTAATCTACCGAACCAGGATAGGCAAACAGAGGGAGGCATCCTTTAAATACGAGGAAGAATTAACAGAAGTAAAAGTAATGCTCATGCAGGCATTAAATAACGGTTGCGAAACCCTGTAGGGAAGAGCCTTGTTTTCTACTTCAATACATGCATATTTCCAATGATATAGCTTAGAAGGAACAGCGAAACCAAGAAAATTGTGTTACTATAAAAATCTTATTTAGAACAATTGCGACCCCTAATTAATGAACGAAAATCAAATTCCTATAGAATGGTGTGAATTTCCAATCAGTAATAACACCTTATTTAATTGATTCGCCGCATGCAATGCGGCAACAGTTTTGGTCCGTTTCCTTTTCACCCATTTTAAAGAAGTGCTGACTTCGTCCTTTTGCAGTCCCCTGAGATGATTGAAAAATTGTATTTTTCATCCAATTGTAATCTCAAACCCACACGTTCAGGTGCACGCAACTCGCCGACACCATCCTTGGACGAAGGACAGCAATGAGGGAATGCCACGCACAACGGGTGTCTCAAATTTCCTGCCAATGTCTCATAGCTAATTCCTTTTCGACTTGGCATCTTTGTGCAGCTCAAATAATAAAAGACAGCAGGAAGCCCGATTATCCGGTCGTTCAGGAGCTATTAAAGCATCCCAAAGAAATTATCAATCGACATATTTTATCTGCAGTACCTAATTAAAGATGCGGTGTAAGCCGTCAAAATATTTTGTATAAACAGTCGCCACTAATGCAATTTCGGTAGAACTTCGAATAATGGCGGAGAGAGGAGCAGCAGCAGTTTGCCCATCTGATGGATGGACAGCTGTCGAAGTCAACATGCAAAAGTTTTGCGCTAAGCAGCTACGGCAAAAAGCAGAAGCGATAGAGGCAACAATGTGTTAGCTGCATCCTTAACGTGTTTCCCAGGAAAAGTTGTGATGGCTATTAGCACTTTTAAAGCGTATACGAAGTTGCTGCATATAAGTCGAAAGATGCAGCGATTTTGCCTCCACACGTGATAAGACATCTTTCTGAATGGATGCATTCATGAGATAATTCATTCACCTTCAAACTAATGGCTTGCATTCTACATACGAGTATGTACTCAATTTCAAATGAGTGAAACTATTCGCACTGCGGCACTGATAGCCAAGTGACGAGTATTCAATTCGATTGTTCTCCAGCGATAGGAGAAAAGAGTTTCCCCCGAGTATCCGCCGCAGGCACGATAAGTACGAAAAATGAGCAATGCCAAACATGCACTAACCACAATGTTGTTTAAATCGTAGTAAATAGAATTGAAAGACCAGGAAAACCACATATTTACATCTTTAAGGCGAATGCTACTAACTATTTGGGTTGTAAAGAATGGTCTTTTAATGAGCCCGCCTCGGCGCTGCTGTGGTTGGAATGCGAAAACACAGTCTTCGGTTGTTGCCAGTGTAAAAGCAGATTTACCGCAAATATTTGGCCGGTTTCACCAGAACTTTAACTTATGGCCTTAAAGCAAAGCTTCGAACCGTGCAGAAATATACTGCCATAAATAGCCGCTGCCAAAGTTGCCCATCTGTCGATAAATAGCGACTCTGGTCGCGTAGAAGGATATTCACATTGCGTTGCATTCCCCTACATTCGCACCGCGAAATTAGTCTCACTAACGTACATTTTGTTCTAACAGAGGCGACAGCATCACGTTCCCTATTTGACTAATTATTTTCAGATTCTGTGGTTTCGATTAGTGATAGCCTACTATCTGGTGTCAATCGATGAAGTTGGATAGCAAAAACCGCTAATTAAATTTCAATTGGCTAAAAAATTGAAATGATATTTGCTGTAGCAACATTGGCGACAATGGTTGAGACGCGTGCAACAAATACTTGAATCGCTTTCAAGATTGAGAAGCATTATTGTAGCGTTGTTGCTTATGACTTAATTAAAATTTCACGAGATAAAATCATTCGATTGCATAAGGAAGGATCTTTGAATTGCTAGTTTGTGCTCTGAATCTGTTTTTTGCACCTTTGCTTAGTGGAGACTTTATGGAGTGAAAGAAATAATCTTGAATGTTTTTCTTTGCACACTAGATTCAATAATTTGAACAATAAATGGTATAGTCTGTACTAATTATTTCTTTTCCTTCAAAAGTAATTATTGACCAGAAAACGAATGATGGGCTTCACGAGTCGCTAAAAAATGAAAACTAGGCTAAGATAGAATGATCCTTGATGGATGGAGGCATACGCCACTCACTCACTTTATAGCCCCAAGGCCGCCGAGTGAGCTTACGGCTAGCGAAATTGCTCTATTCAGGAATCAAACTTTATTTCGAATCACCTGAAAGGTAAACCTAAACGTAAGTAACCGGAAATTTTGCAAAATAATAAAAGCGCGGAACCCTTGCACATAAAGAAACAACGCAAAAGGTTCACCACAGAAAACTACAGCTTTCATCATAGAAAACCATCTCTGGGAATAGAACGGAATTCAAACACACAACCTGCTTCACATGCGCCGAGCGGCACCTTTTCATTTTCTTCTTAGTAGAACTACAGCCCCTCTCGAGCCTTCGCTTCCTGCAAATAGCGCCTCCAATTGTCTCGGTCCATTGACTGCGCCATCCAATTTCGAAATGGAAAAAACTGACTTCGTCGACCGAGTCAGACCAACGTTTCCTCGGTTTCCATACTGGTCTCCGGCCTTCTGTCCTCCCAGCGAATACCTACTTGGGTATCCGTTGTTCGTCCATACGATTCATGTGGCCAGTCCATTGCAACTTCCGTTTCAACTCCGGCTTGTCAAAAATTTCATACAGCTCATGGTTGTATCGAATTCGCCATTGGTCCCTGTCTAGCTTCGCTCAGGACCCATTGCTCAAAGGCGTTCAACATATTTGCGGATGCTTCGGTTAGGGTCCATGTTTCACACCCATAGCATAACACAGGTCTTATCACAGATTTCTATACTTGGAACTTTGTTTTCCTGTATATGCAGCTAGTCTTCAAAATCGTTAAAACTGAATAAAATATTTTATTTGCGAGCTGTATTCTTCGGCTTATTTCGTCTATTTCATTACCGGTTCTCGTTATTTTAGCGCCTAAATATGCAAAGTCGCCCATATTTTTGCTATTGTATTCGCCAAGTGTCATATTTCGGTCATTTGAGATATTTTTCCTCGACTGCGCCATGAGCTTTGTTTTATTTTTGTTGATTTGTAGCCCTACTGGTTTTGCATCGCTGTCGCGTTTCAGGAAGAGTTCTTTGGCGGTTGTTAATAACCGTGACAAAATGTTGATGTCATCTGCATAGGCTACTACTTGGCTCGACTTGTATAGTAACGTACCTCGTGTATCGACATGTAGCTTTCTTATGACGCACTCCAGAACCGAATTGATTAGCAATGGGGCCAGCCATCTCCCTGCTTTAGTCCGATATTTATGTCGAAGGCATCCGTGAGTTGGTTATTGATGCGGCCTTGGGAGGTCGCCGACGTCATTCTCATTTTGATCAGACGGACAAAAGCAAAGCATTATTTGGTACAGTGCATTACGATCAATACTTTTCAAAGTGCGAGCTAAATGAAACCGCCACACTTAAAAGAACTAAAAGAAAAAAATTTCGTTGGCATTACCAGTAGGAAAGGTAGAGTTTTTGATTGAATTTAGCAGGTTTCGTGTGCTGAACATTTTCTTTCCAAAGAAGACTCATCGACAAGTTTTCACGCTTTCACATTCCATTTCTATCCTGTTCATGAATTAAAGTATAACATGTTCATGAATTAAAGTATAACATGCATACCCTATACTACTACTGAGCATTATAGAATAGTTTGTGCTTTGTGGTAAAATTCTCAAGCATAGACCTAAAGCCAGAGCTTACACAACACTCTAAACGAAAATGTTAGAAATCACGCACATTACATTAGGAAACAAAAGATACCTTGATTTAAAGTAGTATAAAATCCAACAAAAGGGGTTTGTCAATAAAGTGTGCGAAATGGCACAAAAAAAGTAGTGAAATTCTACACTCTCTTTGACGTGATTGCATGCATATTTTTATGGAATCCCGCACTGATATAGTGTGAATAATCCCGACATGTGTGAAATTAAGCTTAAAACTGTGTGAAATCACACCAAAACGTGTAAACTTTTCATATTTTATTGAGGTTTTTTATATTGGTTTTGTAAAAACACTTAAATAAATGAAGACGTTTTTTGTTGTTTACTTTAATGTGTGTGGTTTCCAACGGAAGAATGAACTTCGATCGAATGCGGATGTGAATTGTGTTTTGACAGAAAGTGCGCTATCAGCAAAAGACACGAGGCATTTTTAATTCCAGTTAAACGTTATAGAGTGTTGGAAGTTTTTACAGTGGACAGTAGAATATCGAATATACATGAGATAATAATAATAAGGCATATCGTGTTCAAAACAACACTTAAATGAAACAAAAACAAAATTTGATTTGACGTGTGGCTTGTTTTGAACTGAGTTCTTCTTGGAAAACTTGATTTTAATCTTAATAACATTTTAAACAGCGATCAGGCAATAACTTTTAAAAAATTACAATTTAGCAAATCAAATTAAATTGGAGCCGAATGCAATTCTTACTATCAAAACTTTCGTAGGCCTACAGCAATAAAAAATAAGCCAAGCAAGAAAGTTAAAGCAAACGGCAATTTTCCCTGGATCTGATTAATTTTATAAACTTATTTATTTATGAAATGACTCAACCCATTAATGAAGTAGTAATAAGTAGACTTGCCTTAGTGTCAAAATACATAAGAATGAGAGTACCACGGTTAAATGAAATTACAAAAGTATATTGAGGATGAGACGGGAGAAGAAAATATCAAAAGATTTATATTTTACCGCATTTATATCTTGTTTACAGAATGAACTTTGATTATGTGCACAAACGTAAAATGTTTGTTTATTCGCTACATATACATATAACAGGAAATAACGAAAATATGCTGAATATTTTTCAAGTAAGGGAAAAAGCGTTAAATTTATGAAAACTATTTTTTTTAATGTAACTACAGTGGAACCTTGGTATAACGAACCTGAAGGGGAATGAGAAAACTTCGATATATCGAATATTTCGATATAATGAGGTTCGTTATATCGAGGTGATTTCTGACTGACTTCGATATATAGAGGTTCAAAATAACGTGGGATAAATGTCGGTACATTTTGCAAATACTCACTGCATTTAGATAATTTCTTTTTGTTTAGTTCAAAATATGTACTTAGGTTCTGCTATTATGAATTAAAAAACATGAGCTGAAAACTAGGATTATATTTAGCAGATATGTAATTTTATAAAAAGAACGTAATATTAAATATGGCACAGAAGGCTTACAGGTATGTATAAAGCTTTCATTAATTATAAAATCTAAAATAAAATATTTTTCGTGGTTTTGTTTTATTTTTAATAACCAAACGAATTGAAAAATAAAGCTTATAAATTCATCAAATGGAATCAGGAATGTCAAATGTACTCAATAATACAGTAGACATACATAAATATGTAAATAAAAATTAAAACCTACAGTGATTTTTTAATGTAAAAAAAGTAAACATATATCGAGTTAATTGTAAACACAGCTTTCATTGATAGTTACATTAAAACGTTACTGTAATCATTTTGTTGAAAGATTAAGTACATTTTTGAAAAAAAATCTGATATTATAGTTTATCTAGCATCTGAAAGCGTTGCTTTATCTAAAGCATCATCCAGAATAACAATTGACTGTATTACTTGATCAGTCATAGCCGGTTTCTTTTGAAGAACTTTCCGCAATGTAGTTATGGCACTACGCGAATCACGTAGGGTGGGGTTGGGCTCTGGATCCTGTACCTCGGCCTCGCTGTCCTCATCTTCCTCGCCGGCATATTCTTCTGTTGCGTGGGAAACGGATGCGATAATGTCTGCATCACTGAGTTCACCACATATAGCCAGATCATCGTCAAAACTAACATATTCCTCGAATGCTAGACCCTCAATATTTACCGTCTTTGTAATCTCGTCCCATCGTTTAGGAGTTTCATGATCGTTCGTTTCATTATTAGATGGTGTATCAACAACGCTACAGTCTTTTTCAACTCTTTCTTCATCCTCTCGAGTTCGATGCTTAAAACCGCTCTTCTTGAAACAATTCTCCATGGTTTTTCGGTAACGTTAGCCCAGGCCTTTGATGCCATCCACATGGCATCTAGCACGTTGATTTTCGTTGGGTTATTCTCTTCAATGTCGCGAAGAAACTGACGCACGACTTCTTTCCTGTAAAGAACTTTAAAATTCTTAATAGTGCCTTGATCCAATGGCTGTAGCTTTGATGTCGTATTTGGGGGGATGAACTCAATTTTTATGTGTTTAAGTTTTGGGAGATCCCCATGCGCTGTACAATTGTCGATGAACATCAGGATTTTCTTCTTCTTTTTCTTCATCTCTTTGTCAAGGTCACTCAACCACTTTCCAAATATTTCCGATTTCATCCATGATTTTGGATTAGATGTATAGTCCATAGGAAAACTTTGGATACCTTTAAAACATCTAGGGTTATTTGCCTTTCCAATCATTAACGGCTTGAGTTTCACAGTTCTCGTTTGGTTTGCTCCTAACAGGATTGTTACTCTATGTTTGCTATTTTTTCCGCCATGGCATGCGTCTCCTTTAAACGTTAAGGTTTTGTCTGGCAGACACTGATAATAAAGACCAGTCTCATCTGCGTTAAATATATCGTCTGGTTTGTACCCCTTCGTAAGGTCTGGTAGCTTTTCATTCCATTGAGTGCATACCTGATTGTCAACGCTTGCACTTTCGCCAGTAATCTTTTTAAACACAATCTCGTTTATCTTTTTAAAATTCTGAAGCCATCTATTACTGGCGCGAAAGTTAAGTTTCCCAAGTTGATCTGCAAATTGAGTAGCTTTTTCCTGAAGGATTAGTCCACTTATAGGCAAATTTTTATCGCGGCATTGCTTTAACCACTGCAGAATACACTCTTCAATGTCTTTGCACTCCGGTCCTCTAAGTCTCTTTAACGAAGATGGCTGGTTTTCATGCAATATTTTGTTTTGTTTTTTATTATGGTAGAAAGCGTATTGGCTGGGATGCCAAACTGCTTCGCTATATCAATCTTTTTCCTACCACCAGCATTCACGGCCTCTATAATCTCCATTTTTTGTTCGTACGACAATGTTTTACGCTTTGACATTGCACTGAGTAATTATATTCAGTTCCAATAATTCACTTAAATCAGTTGCAAACACTCACTCACACATACACAGACACTCCACACAAACTTTTTTGTGAACTTCTCTCAAAACAGTTGCTGACAATAATTAACAAAGAACGATATAAGCACAGGAGATGAGCAGCACGGCAGTCAGGTTTTAACATGAATCATAGACAACAGTTCGTTGACTTCAATCATTTTTTCCAAAAAAAAACTTCGAAGTTTAAAGGTTTTCCAACAGAAACTTCAATATAATGAGATAAAATTCGATATATCGAGGTTTTACAACCAAAACTTCGATATATCAAGGTTTTCGAGGCGATTCCTTCGATATATAGAGGTAAAAATAATATAGATAGAAAAACTCAAGGGGAATAGAAAAACTTCGATATATCAAGGAATTCGATATCGAGGTTACACTGTATAACTAAGCTTAAATAACGATAATTGGATGCTAAGTGTAACTTTTTCAGAATATATCCCTAATATAAGACTTTAGGAAATACTGAAAACATGATGATGTTATGCACGGTGCCGGAACTCGACAGAAAATGGTAGCTTTTGATCTATAACGAGAATAATGAAATGATAAGACTATTACCTATTTTTTTAGATATATGGGCCAAAATTTTGAAAAATAATGAGAAATGTAAAACATTAGTAAACCGTTTAAAACGAATGAAAGGAAAAAAATTTATAATGAATCGCTAAATTATAACGACGTCTTTCCTTTCCAGCATGCCCTTCTCTTCCAGCAGGAACGGTAGCAAACTGTAAGTATGCCGTGACGAGGGTAGGGTTGTAGAAATCCGCGCATGGCCGGTTTCGCGTCGCGTGCGGTACGCGGTACCATAGTTTGTTTTGCGTTTCTTATTGGAGTAGGGTTTTTCGGATTCGGATTAACGTAGTATATTTTTCGGTACCGGTCGGGAACGCGAAAATAAATCTAGTTTTTGTTGTTGTCTGAAAGAATGGAAGAAATACGGAATAAAGTAAGGTAGGTTTCTTTTCTGTATGTTTGTATTTTTGACGCGTTTGAAACGGACATGTGAACCGGTGGCTGAGTTGTTGTACTTCGGACTTAGTCTGCTCGCGTAAGACTTACGCCCGAACTCCTCTCCGAACTAGCTAGCTAGCCAGCAGCCACCTAGGAGTAGACTAAGTTGTGTCCGGACTTCTTGACCTGTAGCATACAGTCCATTGTCACGTCCAAAGACTTCACGTCTAGAGCTGATGAGAGGTCGGTTCCGATTTCGTTCGAATATTTTGAACAGAAAATCATTACAATATATCTGAGAGATGTGTCAAAATGGTGTATATGTTTGTACTCATGAATAAGCTTTAGTTTTGCTTTGCTGACGGATAAATTGTTAAAGGGTAAGAGTTCGGACATTTACTTTCCACAAGGGGGTTCAACGAGGATCGCGTAATTGATTTCCGTGAAAAAAAAACAATTGCTTCGCATGACTTCTTCCAGTATGTTTGGAATCGCGGGATTGATATTCAAAAAAAAGCAATTGCTCCACTTGTTTTTGGGAGTTAAGAATGGTGCTCGCAATATATCGGATGAAGGAGGCCGAAGTAGGTAAAGTGACGGATGTGGGCATGCGGTGCATGAATGATGGACACGATGAGCGGAAATACAGAAGGAACATCAACGTGGCCACAAAGCCGGGCTTTGAATCGAGCACGTGTTGATATGCTGGCAGTTAATGTACATTCCGTCACATTGACGAAAGCAGCGGTCCGTTTGGTACAGAAGATGAGCAAAATATTATTTGTGAATGGATTGAAGAGTTTGAAGGAATGAGTACAAATATTGGCTGGAGTGAACAGGAATAAGTGATATACGTTGAAAACTGTCAACAAACGTCGTACGCGAATTTGTATTCGCAGATATGGGGATAGGTAAGCTGAAACACACGCTTATAGTGGAATTCAAAAAAAAGTTCAGTGCTGCGGACATTCACAGACAGATGATAAAGTGTACGAAAAGGATGGACAAAACTCTATCGAAATATGTGTACGGTATGCAGGAGCTAGCTAAAATGGGCAAATTTAATAATGCAATCGTAAGCGAGTACATTTGTGATAGAGTATAAGACGATGCGGTAAATAAAGCGCTGTTGTATGAGATAAAAACAATAGTTGACCTAAAAATTAACCTAGAAGTGGATGAAAAAGTGCGTTGCAAATCTGAGTTCTATTGATTGAGCGGGGCGAACTACTCGATAAATTAGCGACCCCTATGCAAAGATACCAGCAAAATGCACCTGCAATGCGTATGCGTATTTGGCCGGCAACATTATGCCACAAACATTCGCCATATCCGGCGATCTCGTGGAGCGATAGACGAAAGTTATCTGTCATCCCTACACAATTGCGATCAACTGCCACGTGTTGGATGACAAATCTCTGCCACTGAATCGCTATTTGATGCTGGTAGTGTGATGAGTAGATTTCTGCCGCTGAATCGCGACTTGACGTCGGGAGGGTGGTGACTTTACTTCTGACACTTAACCACGAGGGGACGTCAGCCATGTGGTGAAGAAAAAGAAAAAACGTCAAAAACAAATGCGCTGATAAACAGGCCTGAGAGGGCGATTAAAAGTAAGGGAGGGTTTGTGAGTAATACAGCTACGAAGAGAAATATTGTGGCTCAAAAGAATCTACTCAACAAGCGAATGACACAAACGCTCAAAGTTTGAAAGGTTTCAGTTGTGTCTGGTTCTAAAAATCTCTAGGAAAATACATCCTCAACGATGCTTGAACGGCAGGGAACTTCCAGTAAGAACATCACTTCCTCCGTCCCCGAACAATTCTTCCAAGCTACCAACCAAAACTGCTAGCCCTAAACGTTCTAACCAGCCAACCACACGTAATGTTATTTTGTAATAGCAAATACCTCGGCAAGCACAAATTACAATCTGGCGTTACCACCACAATCAGTTGCTTTTGTCATTTGATCAAACCTTACCTATTTTCCATCAATAATGCAATAAAGACAAGTTACTAGCCATGTATGCTAAGCAGTAGGAATGAAAACGACATCATTTATCGCTGTATCAGAGCACCAGATAGAAATCATATGTAGTGATAACAATTGGGTTCAGCGTAAGTTTCGATGGGAATTAGAGAAGTGATGTCAGATGTTTGCAGTTTAACCGGAACATGTTGGGGATGTTTTATCTTTGACTGATGGCTCAAAGTTTGCATTAGAAAATTTAATATAAATGGCGGAAAAGATTAAAATGTTAAAATATTTTAATTTCAGTTAGTTCAGCATCAATATGATGGAGTCCCCCATGATTGTATTGGGAACCACCAAATAATAGCTTCTGCGTAAATAATTTCACAAACTAGATAAAGAAACTTTGTTCATTTTGTTCATTTAAGTTTTCAAACTATCCTGCAGTTTTCAAACCTCAGTAAATCAAGAAGCGGTTTCATGTGAATCAGTTAATCAGACCCATCGATCCTGATTCAAATCATCACAACGTTTAGCAATAATATGTGCGAGAAAAAAATCATCCAACTGGATGCCCCACTCTTAATTGGAGGTCGTAAGTTTTCGAAGTAAGGACGAAATCGTCTTGCGTCGCGCGCGTTAATCGAGCATCGGCGTCGATTTCATTTGTTCATCCCTTCGGGAGGTTACCTCAGCCTTGACACCGTCGAACCGGTATTTTTTTATAGAACAATTCGTGAATGCGAAAATTTTTTTAGTGGGCCCATAGATATAGAGAGTACTGGATCCGCAACCAGTCGTGAGAGCCGAAGCAATTAGCAACCTTCACTAAAGTTGTGTGAAGTTGAGGTTTGAAGTGATATGCTTTTGTTTTATCACTCTATACACGGCGAAACACGTTCACATTTAAAAAGTTTTTAATTTTGAAGCTCGCGCGTACGAAATCGGAACTTTAATTCACTGTTTTAATTAAAAATTTACGAAATTGTCATCCACTTTGACACTTGAGTTTTCTCGGCGATTTCGCGCCCTTTTCGATTTTCTTTTGCTTTGACGTTTGAGTTTTCCGCGAGAGTTGTTTGTTGTTTGTACTCAAACTGTTTTCCGAATGATAACGAAGGCGCGATCGTGTGCACGTGAAATGAAATTTCGTTGGTGTGCGCGGGTGTCAGTGGGGGAAGCAATTCTTCTGAAGAGAGAAAAGAAAAACCTGTCTGGAAACAAAGGGGAAGGAGAAGCAGAGGGAATCATATAGTTTCGAGAGCGTAAGTTATTTATAACTTATTTATGTGACAAATTTGCTTCTCACATGGACGAGTACACGGATTCTCGTTGCTCGTCCATTTGTTTATATGCCTTTGAGTGGGCCCTTGTGGTGGGGAAAAAGAACCCGCCCCACGACACCAGCCTGCAAGCGCATTCACGCGTCCTCAGACAAGGCCAATTCCGGCGAACAATGATATCTTCGCTCGCTGAGGTAGTAGACCATTGCTGCAGTCCCTTACGGACTTTCCAACTAGATAAACACTACAGAGTAAGGTAAGAATGCATAAAGGTAGCACTAAACCGAAAGTTCACCCAATAAGAAAGAACAAGGCCTTTTTCGTGTGGTGAAACAGACGATCGCGACAAAGAATTGCGTATTTCAATGTCAAGCATACACAGTTTCTAGGGTTAATTTTATCGAGCGGTTGGCCGGTGACGAAAGCATTTTCGCTATAAGAGTGGGCGAAAATACTATGTCGGCAGTAATTGACTCGTATAGTGATTTCAATTTAATAAGAAACGATGTCTGGCATGAGTTGAAAATGACATGTCCTCAGGCGATCCCAAGCGGTTTGAGAATTCGAGGGTTTGGTAACGGACTTTCACATGCGATCGGTAGCGTCACTCTAGAAGCTAAAATCAGGGGCAATGAATTCCGTATCGAGTTTTACATCGCGCCAGCGGACGCTATGGGTGCAGGCGTAATAATTGGCAAACGATTTTTGAATAGTGTGAGCTATGCTATCACATTTGAGGATGTAACGATTCAACTACGTACGCAAAACAAGGAGAAAGTGATTTCAACTGTCGGCAATTTATGTAGCAATGAAAATTGGATAATGAGAATTGTGGATGATGATCACGAGCATGGGTTGAATGTGAAAAGCCAGTTTAAGGACATTACAAGTCCGCTTGTGGAAAATACACTCCGGAGGAGAACGAAATATCAAAAATCGAGATGGTAATTGTGCTGACAGATGAATCTCTTATATATCAGCACCCAAGACAATTGACGCCACTAGAAAAGGCTGTGGTGGAAAGACAAGTGAACGAATGGTTAAACGAAGAAGTAATAAGGTTGTAAACGAGCGAATTCGCCAGCTCTGTCGAAGTCGTACGGAAAAAGGATATTTTACATAGGCTCTACTGTTTATCGAGGACCAGCTTGATCGTTATGCGTCGACTTGTGTCTTCACAACGCTTGATTTGGAGAATACGTTCTTCCATGTTCCGGTGGCGAGTTCAAGTCAATAGTAGACTGCATTTGTGACACAGAAAGGCTAATACGAGTTTTGCAAAACGCCATTTGGATTGTGCATAAGCAGAACAACATTCGATCGATTCATCAGCGTGGTTTTTCGAGACTTGATCAGAGATGGAACAACCTTGACATTTGTGGATGATCTGGTTATACCATTAAAGGACGCTAACGAAGGAATAGTTAAGCTGAAATGTGAAACAGGCTACTAATTAATTGGAAAAAGTGCGCATTCTTGGAATGACGAGAGAAATATTTTGGCTACGTCATCAGCGAAAGGAAAATGGAACCGTCTCTATAAAAAATTGATAAAGTAATGAAGTTTCCACGGCCAAAGACCACAGCGCAACTGCAGAGATTCTATGGATTGGCTAGTAACTTTAGAAAGTTTATAGCGAGATTTGAAGACAAGACGCAACTGTGAAGTTTGCTGCTGGAACCATGTTCTCTTCCAAGATGAGCATATAGCAGCATTTAACGATATCAAAGAAGCGTTACCCAGTCATCCAGTGCTGAGTTTGTTCAATCCTAATACTGAGACTGAACTTCACACAGACGCAAGTAAAGAGTGCATAGCGGCAATATTCTACAAAGGGATTTGAGTGATAAGAAGCGGCATTTTTGCTACTATTATAGTGGTACGACCAGTGACGCTGAAAAAAGTATCATTCATACGAGCTAGGGTTTTTAGCGGTACTTGAAGCCGTCAGAAAATTTGGGGCTTATTGCTGGGCATCAACTTCGAAATAGTCACGAATTGCTCAGCGGTGAAGCTGACTATGGAAAAAAGGAGCTACAACCTAGAATTGCATGATGGGTTATTGTACTTGCACTGTGGAGCATCATGCAGCAAGGCGGGTGGCATATGTAGATGCGGTAATCAGAGCGACCGTAATGATGATAGGGGACAATGTAACTAGTAAGATGCGAGCAGCTCAGAAATAGCAACGAACAGATAAAAGCAACAAAGCATGCGCTTGAAGCAGGACCATATGAGAATTACGTGCATTACAACGGAAAAGACCGAAGTACATCGACAACTTCATAGAGTTCATAATATCGAATAGAAAATTAGGGAGACCGGAAGGAGGTCTATATGCTATTTCCAAAGGCTAGGCGCCTCTGGATACATTTCATCTGGTTCAAATCGGTCCAATGCCGTCTACGAAAAAGTTTTACAATGATATCTTAACTGTCGTAGATGCGTGTACTATTTTACGTGGCTTTTTCCCGTCTGTAATCCCTACACAATTTTCCAATCAGCTGACAAGTATTAGATGACAGATTTCTACCACTGAACCACCACTTGACGTCGGTCGTGTGGTGTATATTGGATGATAAGCTTGTATGCGACCTGACCTTATGGATTTGACCATATGCTCTGCAACGATGGCTTTCAAAATTCGCACGGTGAGCTTTTCCCGACTTCGAAAACAGTGCGCTGCGACTTTCGCGAAGGGCTTACATAAATTGCATAGGAAATTATATGGCTGGGTTACTGGGTAGTGTTTAAGTTGACTTGTGTTAATTTCACCGGCTGTTATATGTGGAAGGCAGTAGTTTCTACTGTGGAAAAACTTGTAAAATTAGACGCGCAAGTAGCATTGCATGATGTGTCAACATCTCGAGGTGAAGAAATTTTGTACAATATTAGAAAAAATGTTATCTGTAAGTCAGTCGATGTAGCATGCTTAATACATTGAAGGAAAATTAGCGGAAAAGTCGACAAAAAAAGATACGTGACGAGAAATGATTTTTTCTACTCAGTTTGTATACATTGTGCCCCTGTTTACTGTTTTCGACACTTTGGAGGACAGGAGTGACCAGGAGCATGCAGCCGAGCCCCGCAAATCTTAAGGCATCAACAGCCGGTTGGAATCTTCCCAAGTGTCAGAAATTAAAAATTTGGAGTGGGATATATTCCATTAATTGTTTTTTTAAGTGATCATCATAGAAGCTATTAAGGGGGGTAAGTTTGTTTCCGATGACACATTACGACCCTTAGATGAATGAGTGTTCAATACAGAAGTTCATCCGTTTCCAATAAAAGGCGCCAACTTTTTTTATTTATTTTATTTTATTTGAAATATATTGATTTCATTGCAAACTTAACTAAGTTCAAAATGATTTCGTTTGTTGTGTTGGATTCAAAGAGTATTTTTAAAATGGTTGTGTTGATAGTTTCTTAATTTTACGTTGATTTCGTTCTTCTACAATACCCGTTTTTTGTTTAGGAGTCGTAATCGATTCTTTTGCTACGCCTCAAAAACAGACCATATTATTCTAAATTAAGCGTAGCAAAATGGCGCGAGCTCATTATTGACAAGACTTTATTTTTTCTGTGTAAAAGAAATACATATAAAAAATTTTTAGAAAAAAAAAGAAAACCGACTTCAAAATGCCCTAAAAAGGATGTAATAAATTGTATGGGAGCGGTGCTATATCGTTTTTTCCTCGATTCCTTAGTGATGGTGCAGATGTTGGAAGTATTTTTGTTGTAACGGGGAAATTGATTTGGCACCGCTTCCATAAAATTGATTTCATTTTTTTGGGGTATTTTGAATTCGGTTTTGCTTTTTTTCTATAGTGGCAAATTTTTTTCGTTTCATAACTTACAAAACTCAGTTTCTTGAATACATTGTACCATGTATGTATATTAAAATATAATTTTTTACTGCAATGCAAAACCCCTACGGCTAAAATCTACAACATTCATAAGAATCGAATTTAGTTTTGATACATTTAATACATTATCTCATCACGGTCTACCTTGATTTCAGGTTCATAAAAACCCAATATAAATTGTAGCTTTGAGAAATTTTCGAATTTCGAACTTTGCCAAGGCGCCATTTTGATACTCTGACCTGACCCTCAAGTGTTTTTTTATTGTTCAACTCAAATGGTTCGACTTTGGATTTTTCATTGTGAGCTTTATCACACACTTGAATGCATCTTTGTACCAGTTTTGGTACAAAACGGAGCTATACTTTGCTCGGAACAGAATCTCGGGTTTTCATCTAGAACATCCTCTACTCTGTTTTTGCTAAACCAATTTGAATAATTAACAAAACTAGGCAAAATATTTCTGATAATTTGGCGAAAATCGAAGCAAAAGTGCGACCTCCAGGCATAAATTTCGCTATATCCTATGTGTACTCCCGCGCACACAACCGAACGCGCGTGTGTGTGTGTAATATGTACATGTATATATAATACAAATATATTTCAGCGATTGTCAAACTGCGGAGGCTGCAATAGGCTGGACACATGAATCGTATGGACGAACAACGGATACCCAAAAAGGTATTCGTTGGGAGAACTGAAGGCCGGATACCAGTGGGGAAACCGAGGAAACGCTGGTCTGACTCGGTCGACGAAGGCACTCCATCGCTGCTTGGATTTCAAAATTGGAGGACGCGGTCATAAGGATTATAATTTTGTACCGATACATTTTAGATCAATATGCAGTCCTTCATTTGAAACCTCTATAATCAAAATCCTTACACGCGTCGATAAGTTATGCTGAAAAATCGGGGTGACAGTCGGACATTTTTTAGTTTTAACGGTAAAAGTCCTATACCGTTTTTTGAAGTTCTTATGCCTTAAATGGGACATAACAGGAAGAAAGACGCATCATTGGCCGAAAACAGGACTCTTCTATCTGTCTCCGTTTAAAAGCTATGCGTGAACATACATATAAAAAGCAAAAACAAAAAAAAATTTACGTGATGAATTGGTAACATTCTTTCCTTTGGAAGTCGGTTAAAAATTCAAGCAATTATATTTAGAGTGAAACGAAAAAAATTTATACTATTCTAGATGCATGATTTACAAAATTTAAGAAAATTGACGGATGTTAGAAACGTAATACATTTTAGTGATATTTTATATAGAAGTTAACTTATTATTAAAATTTATCAATTTTATCTAAATCTTACACTTAAAGTGCGTGAATAAATTGACTTGAATTGAATACAAACGCAGGATATTTGTATAGATGAAAATAAACTATTAAAAATTTGGAGTGGGATATATTCCATTAATTGTTTTTTTAAGTGATCATCATAGAAGCTATTAAGGGGGGTAAGTTTGTTTCCGATGACACATTACGACCCTTAGATGAATGAGTGTTCAATACAGAAGTTCATCCGTTTCCAATAAAAGGCGCCAACTTTTTTTATTTATTTTATTTTATTTGAAATATATTGATTTCATTGCAAACTTAACTAAGTTCAAAATGATTTCGTTTGTTGTGTTGGATTCAAAGAGTATTTTTAAAATGGTTGTGTTGATAGTTTCTTAATTTTACGTTGATTTCGTTCTTCTACAATACCCGTTTTTTGTTTAGGAGTCGTAATCGATTCTTTTGCTACGCCTCAAAAACAGACCATATTATTCTAAATTAAGCGTAGCAAAATGGCGCGAGCTCATTATTGACAAGACTTTATTTTTTCTGTGTAAAAGAAATACATATAAAAAATTTTTAGAAAAAAAAAGAAAACCGACTTCAAAATGCCCTAAAAAGGATGTAATAAATTGTATGGGAGCGGTGCTATATCGTTTTTTCCTCGATTCCTTAGTGATGGTGCAGATGTTGGAAGTATTTTTGTTGTAACGGGGAAATTGATTTGGCACCGCTTCCATAAAATTGATTTCATTAGCAATTATATTTAGAGTGAAACGAAAAAAATTTATACTATTCTAGATGCATGATTTACAAAATTTAAGAAAATTGACGGATGTTAGAAACGTAATACATTTTAGTGATATTTTATATAGAAGTTAACTTATTATTAAAATTTATCAATTTTATCTAAATCTTACACTTAAAGTGCGTGAATAAATTGACTTGAATTGAATACAAACGCAGGATATTTGTATAGATGAAAATAAACTATTTTCCGCAAACCGATGATTATGTGGTAGCAAATCAATCTCTATTCGACCCTAATTTATAATCTTTGTTTTCCAATTTTGATGGTCTTTGTATTATATAAGAAGCGCAAACGCGAAAATTTAAAGAATTGTGTGTAAAAAAAATTTTTTTTAATTAAATAAAAGTACGCAAAAAATAGAAATTTTGAAATTTGATTATCAATTAATTGTGGAGTAAGGAGGATGGAGAAAACGGTTGTTCATAGTACATAGTATAATTATGATATTTATTAATATGACAAAATAAAATAAAATTTTGATATTTGAAAGGATTCAATATATATGGAAATCTATTTTGAAAGTATTGTAGAGATTATAATTTGTTTTTTCTTTCAGGGAAACTCCTTTGAGTAATTATTCATGAGCTCCAGTATCTTTTTACCTAGCATTGTATGTTAATATTCGATTTTATTATTTTTGTCATTTTTATGATGAAAAAGTAAAAACCATGAACTGTTAGCCAAGCTTAGTCTTTCCTTTTCAGCAAACCTGTTCTTTTTCGAAGGGAAGCGACGGTGAAGGTGATGATGCCGCCGAGGGAGTAGGGCTTAGATAATCTGCGAATCGCGGCGTTTTTAATTAATTCGGGTACCGCATCGGTGAGTAATCGAGGACGCATAATTTTGATGGATTTTGGCTTTTTTCCAAATTTTTCTCTTTTGGACTGAGCGTACAGTCAGAAAGAGAAGAAATTGAAATAAAGCAAAGTAGAGTAAAGTCGAATTGTTGGAAGTTGATAAGCGGGTTTAAAATCGTGCATTTGAATCGGTGACTGATTCTTATATTTTGGACTTAGTCCGTCGCAGAAGACCTGCGACCGAAACTCCTCTCCGAACTAGCGAGCCTGCCAGGAGCTACCTCGGAGTAGACTAAGGGTGTCCGGACTTGTTGATGTGATGGGTTATGTCTGTTGACACGTTCTCAGGCTTTACGTCTGTAACCGATGAGGCGTCGGTTTAGATTTCCTGCAGCAAATCTCGAGCGATCGTAAGGAAGTAAATTCATCACAGTTATATCAGCTGTTTTCACAAGTGCTATAAGAGACTGATAGAGGGGGATGGTCGACAATAACTACTGCGTGGTCAAAAACGAGATGAAATATTGCACAAGTAGGCCGAAAATAGCCACAGACGCCGTTTAGAGCCTTTCGATGTCAAATTTTTGTAGCGGGCTGGTCTTCGCTGAATATGCCTTTGACATACGACATCGATAGGTTAATTTGATCAAGTAATGATCTGAGTTACAATTGGCTCCTCGGTATGTACGGACGTCAGGTATGCTCGAGGCCCAACGTTGTTGGATCAGAACATGATCGATCTGGTTTTGTGTGTTGCCATCCGGTGAAACCCAGGTCATTTTATGAATGCGTCGATGTGGGAAGCAAGTCGAACGTATGACTAGAAAGACTAAAACTTGGTTATCAGCCCAAAACCACGCTAAGTCGTGATGACAGCGGCAATATCATCGCTGATGAAACCAAGATTAAGGAAAGATGGACATCATATTTCAAGAAGCTCCTTAATCCTCCGCACAGCTCCAGAACATCCGAGGCTTTAGATGTCTGCGGAGAGCTTACAATCCGGATGAAGTTTGGTCCATCATCAAGGCCCAAAAGAATAATAAAGCGCCGGGCATCGATGAGATTCCAGTAGAGCTCATCAAATATGGTGGCAGTAGTGTTCATCAAGCTATTCACAAAGTCATCCAGTACATTTGGCAACAAGAACATATGCCGAAAGAGTGGAGCCAATCAATTATATTCCCTATTTGCAAAAAAGGTGATAAGCTACAGTGCGAAAATTATAGAGGCATATCACTACTTTGTACGGGGTACAAAATATTTTCTAAAATCTTAGAGAATAAAATCGGATCATACGCCAACAGTACAGGGTGTGGCAGCATAACTTCCTTTTTTGAAATGCCCGCCCTTAAAGTGCTAACTGTTATAGCGCGGCGCTAGTAGTCTCATTCGAGAGAGGTGATTTTAAAGTTTTGCTCATCCCTTGGTTAGTCGCTATCATGCGTTGGAACAGTGCGGAGCGTGCATTTACCGTTGTACCGCTGAAAATTTGTTTTGTTGAATTTTGAAATAAGGAAGTTATGCTGCCGCACCCTGTATTATTGGGGAGTATCAAGGTTGTTTTAGGGCAGGTAGATCAACAACAGACAAATTTTTCAATGTCAAGCAGGTACTTGAGAAGTGCTGCGAGTTCAACATAGACGTACATTAAATTTTCTTTGACTTCAAGCAAGCAAACGGCAGTATTGATTGTAACGTACTGTACCAAATAATGCTTGGTTTTGGCATTCCAGCGAAATTAGTCCGTCTTACCAAAATGACAATGACGTCGACAACCGCCCAAGTCCGCATCAATAACCAACTCACCGTAGCCTTTGACACAAATATCGGACTAAAGCAGGGAGATGGGCTGGCTCCATTGCTATTCAATTTGGCTTTGGAATACGTCATACGGAAGCCACCTGTCGACACGCGAGGTACATTACTATACAAGTCGAGCCAAGTAGTGGCCTATGCGGACGACATCAACATTCTGACGCGATCATTAACAACTGCCAAAGAACTTTTCCTGAAACTCGACAGCGAAGCAAAACTAGTAGGACTACAAATCAACAAAAATAGAACAAAGTTCATGACACAGTCGAGAAAAATACCTCAAATACACAAAATATCACACTCGGCGAATACAATATCGAAAATATGGGCGAATTCGTGTATTAAGGCGCCAAAATAACGAAAACGGGTGATGAAAGAGACGAAATACGCCGAAGAATACAGCTTGCAAATAAAATATTCAATTCAGTATTGACTATCTTGAAGACCAGCTACATACATAGGAGAACAAAGCTCCAAGTATACAAATCTGTGATAAGACCTGTGTTATGCTATGGGTGTGAAACATGGACCCTAACCCAAGCATCCACAAATATATTGAACGCATTTGAGCGACGGGTCCTGAGGCGAATAATCGGAGCGAAGCTTGACGGGGACCAATGGCTAATTCGATACAACCATGAGCTGTATGAAATTTTTGACGAACCGGAGGTCTCATGGATTGTAAGACTACAGAAGCTGCAATGGGCTGGACACATGAATCGTATGGACGCACAACGGATACCCAAGAAGGTATTCGTTGGGAGAACTGAAGGCCGGAGACCAGTGGGGAAACCGAGGAAACGCTAGTCTGACTCGGTCGACGAAGACAGTTCATCGCTGCTCGGATTTCGGAATTGGAAGATGCGGTCAACGGACCGAGACTGTTGGAGGCGCTGTTTGCAGGAAGCGAAGGCCCGAAAGAGGCTGTAGTGCTAAGAAGAAGAAGAGGCCGAAAATAGAAGCAGCCATGCTTTGCGAAGAAAGCTGGGGCGACAATATTGTGTCGGGTTACTCGTGGCGATAGAAAAGACGCAATTTAGGTTATGCTGAGATAGCTTGGGCCATATCGGGTAGTAGAGGTGCGAGCATGCGATCACTATCCCCTCAGTGAACAAGGAGACAGTGAGAGATCTGGATTGACATATTCTGCAGTGGATAGAATGAGAGCTTGCCCGGGTATTTCATCCAAGTTGGATGATGATCAGGAAGGGCCAACATCAGGCAAAGCTAGTGGTGTTCCATAACAAGTAACTACTAAGTGGAGTATTGTAAGTGCTTTGACTTGGTTTTTGCTGCATTTTAACGCACAGCGTTTAAATTTTTGGCACAGAATATCCTCTTATACGAAGCTCTTTACAACAAAAATGAGACTTATGCTAAATATTAGCATATCTGTCCATAATTCTCTTAAGCATTCCTCTCGGCACTTCAAAAATCAAAGAGTTTTTTTCAACATTCCACCATTTGCAGTAAAGTACCAAGAATATCTAGTTTTTGAGCTGTTATCCCCACATATAGCTAAAGGCAATCACCGCTAGGACGCACGATCGAGTGAAGCCCTTAAAAAGTTCAAGAAAAAGCTCAAGAATACCATACGATATAACTGGAAGACTAAGGAAAGTGCGTTTTAAAAGCTTTCCTGAAATTTGAAATGAGTGCTTAAGTTTTTGACCATATGCCGGCCAAAATCCAAAGGATTTTGCTGATCAATATTTCAGAAAAAAAAAAATATGAGCGCCGTTTGATCAGCTGAACTATGCTTAAACATTATCAACTGCGTTGAATAGAAATTTTCAATTTGTTTTTAACGAGCTGCGAAACAGTTCAAAGCTACTTTTGAATGATTATATAAGCTCGTTTCCTAGGTGCATTTTCCTGCATTCGTATCTTTTTAAGGGCTTTGTGAAATAAATTTCGGAAGGACCTACTAGTTTCACGTCCCATCTATCAGTTTTCTAACAAACTAAAGAAGCTACAGTAAAGTACTGTGAAAAGGTCGGTAGGTGTGATTCCTCAAAAGTTTGGGTCTTATCGAAAATTTCAAAAGCTTTTCTGGGGGTCCCTCTTATGCTGGAGTGTAACATGCAATTTTTTATATCAGAGGCAGTCGAGCGGGATATCAAATGAAAGATCTTAATTAGGACTTTTGGAATAGGAAACGAAAGAGTCAGGTTGTGCATCACGGGATCTAAAGCTAGTTGAAAAATAGAAAAATTGGTGTCTATTCCCTCGCGATTGGGCACCTTTAGGCCTGAAAACCTTGAATAATCACGAAGATGGATCTTTATGAGTACAAAGCCAACGAATGCCTCAAAAATGAAAATTCGCTCAACTTTGTTATTAATAGTATAATTTGCCAATTTATAAAAGTGAAATGTATCATGATTTTCGATCCGTTTTCCTTTCGTTCGCTTGGCAAATCTGCTTCGCAACGACTCGAAGATGTACAGTCTTAATGAGTGGCCACGAGCAGTACCATTGTAGTCAACAGCTCCGCCACACAACAGTCCACGTCGTCGTTTTCTTCAAATTTTCTATTCTGATGTCTTCGTTTCAGCTTTACTTCGCGTATCTGTTTTCTTTTAAATTTTCCACCACTAACTCGTCAACCACCTTCTGTTTTTCCTTAAACAAAAAAGAGGCGCGTGATTCGTCCTGCTCTTAACTAACTTCGCCTCTAATAGCCACTTTACTGCTCTCCGACCGATTTTTTATTCTCCGGTTTAGCCACCTCCCGGGAGTGGTTCTTCCCGCTCCAGCAGAATAGTTTGACTCAGACTCGGCGCGGTTTCCACTCCACTTACAACCATCCTGGTGGCGATCAGCCTAATCATGGGCTGAATGCCTTTTTTGACAGTTTGCAACGTCAGTAAAATTTGTTTACAATCAAAATTGTGATTTCCAGGATAAACCTCCAAGTTTAGTGATGATTGTTTATTTTTATTAATGTTTTATTGCCAGATTCGCGTTCTCTTTTCGGTTCTTCTATTTGATGCTTGTTTTCCGCGGGGTATATTATATTCGAGTTCATCTCTCTTCCAATGGTCAGCGTCAATTTGCGATTTGAGGTGCTTAAAGATTATGTTTAATATGTTTTTTTCTTTAGATTAAACCAACTCGAGTGACGATGTCATGAGTCCTGATGGAAAAAGGTTCCCCTTGGGCAAATTAGTTTCACTTTCGAGGTGGAGTACGAGAATTCACTCGGATCAAGGAAACCCTGACGCGGAGTCAAAATGTACGCCTGCTCTCACAAAATGCGAAAATTATGGCGTGAGTATGCCATTGTTTAATTTTCACGTATTAATAGTAGTGGAAATTTAACATTAGAGTTTACTAATTTCGATGATAAACTTGATCATAAACAAGGTACGATTCGGTTTTCATTATGACCAATTGTCCCGACATTTTGTTGATGGCACTAACCCATTCGGTTACAAATGGGAGAAATGTTCCGACACTAAATTTTATTTGTTGATAGCTACATTCTTTTGTAATGAAGCAAGTGTATGTAATACTAATATCAGTCGGGATACTCGTTACAATAATCAATCGGTATATTTCCGCAAGTCGTTTTGCTAATGCGCTGTCTGCATCTAAATGGTGTTAAACCCTGCTGCACGTTTGTTAAACGGAATCATGCATCGCGTAGAACGATCTGCCATAATTGATGTGGTATCATTTGGGTACGTGGCGATGTACTCCTTGCTCAGGATATAAATGTTGCCGAGTCAGTGTTTCAAAACATTTCTTCCCAATAATATTGCTGCTCGGTCACAGCTGGATCTGATGTGGCTTACATCTTAACGGAAACCTATCCAACTACCAGTATTGTTTTTTTTTTTTTGTTTCAATTATCACTACGACTAGGGTTGGAAATTATGGATACAATCAAATTCCACTTTAATAAACAAAAACCTAATTGAGTGCGACTGGGCATTATCTCGTTTAATGTATAACAAGATTGATATGGTAGTGTTCAGAGTGAGCTAGTGTCGGCACCTCTGTGCTCCGCCCGTAACAATATAAGATAACAAAAAGCCATTTAAGATTTCACCAGTCTTGTGGAAGCCGTGTATCGTTGCCGACATTCAAGGTCGAAGTCATCAATTAGTGAGTGAATATAGTCAGTGAATATAGTCAGCGATTAAAAAGTGAAAATTGCGAGCAGGAGCGAAGAACCTTAGCGAGAAGAAGAAAGAACAAGCTGGCAAAAAGGCACGGAGTCTTCTGGGTGAGTGATTTTTGCTTTCCTTGGTTACGAGCGCGTATTATTTTGATTATTTTTGATCTGCATAGCAATTTTTTAAATAGTTGGATAAATTTTACAGTGTTTGAGTTTGGTTTGGGTGGGTTATGGATATAACAGAAATATCCACAATGGACAAAGATCAGCAGATCGTTTTGCTGATTGGCCAATTGGTAGCTTCACAAACTGTGCAGGCACAGCTTAACGAAGTTATACAGCAGTTGAGTCAGGCTCAACAGCAATTTATTGAGGTAAACTCGGAATTGGCAGAACAACGCCGAGTCAATAAAGAGCTCATGGAGCAATTGAGGCATTTGGCGCTGGCCAAATCAAAAAAGAAAAATAAAAACAAAAAGAGTAAATGGAGCCTTCATTCTTCTCAACAGAGAGCTCTCTGCCCTCTCCTTCTTCTTCAGAAGAAGAAGCTATGGAAGAGGAAGCCATACAAGAAGAAGATGAAAATGAGTCCATGCAGGAAGACTCTGCTGAGGAGGATGAAGAATTTCCTGCTATGCCTCCGCCGGGTCCCTCAATGGCTCTACCAGAGCTGCCCACCTCACCGAAAAAGAAAACCACTCCCACAGCGCGCGCCCCATCCAAATTCCCAGGTGAGGACAAAAACGGACAACTATACCCATCATCTTTCGAGAGCTTGAAAAGTGGACCCAAGTCCTAAAGGACATGAAAGACCTTGAAATTAAACACGAATCCGCCAAAAGGGTCTACTTGGGGATCCAGATAATTCCAGAGACACCACATGACCACAGAAAACTGACAAAATACTTGATAGAAATGACAATACAATACCACACGCACATCCTTCCTGAAGGAAGGAATCTGAATGTGGTCATCAGGGTCTGTATGGACTATCAATTGACGACATCAAGGAAGATCTGGAGAGACAAGAATTTCACCTCATCGAAATCCACTATATAAAGTTAAGAGATGGGCCAAACAGGTTGGTGAAGGTCCTCCTTGCCAAATGTGAGACTGACATATACAATATAAGGGCAATATGCCACCTCGTATGCACTATCGCAGCGCAACGCCCCCGTACAGGACAAGTTGTGTGCCACAACTGTCAGCAGTTTGGACACTCCTCCAGAAACTGTCACGCACAGGTCCATTTTATTAAATGCGATGGGCTCCACCATTTTTCCAAATGCGTTAAAAAAGCAGAGGAAAAGCCAAAATGTGTGAACTGTGGTGGAGAACATCCAGCCAATTATGGTGGATGTCCTCGAAACCCAGTGAATGTTAGGAAATCGTTTGCACAAGTTGCAGCTGCAAATAACAATAAAACCACCACAACATCTACACAACAACAAAATAAAAACACACAAAAACAAAAACAAGCAAACACTCCACTAAACACAAATACCAACATGGACACGCTCTTTGCCACCATGAAAAAACAGTTCCAAACCATGATGCAAGACATGATGGCGAAAATGATTCAGGGAATGTTTGCATCGCAAAACAGTATCAACAGCACACTGACAAAGAAACAATAATGAGCTTTATGGATCATTTAACCATTCTCGCCTGGAATGCAAATTCCCTGCTTCATAAGACTGGTGAGTTGACTAAACTTATATTTGATTATAAGTTTGACATCATTCTTATCCAGGAAACCTTTCCGAAGCCTGGAAATCGCCTACGCTTCCCTAACTATTTTCTGTACAGAAATGACAGAACAACAGGCAGAGGAGGCGGAACGGCCATTCTTGTGAGAAGGAATGTGAACCATAATCTCCTATTGGCACCTACCTTAGAAACGCTAGAAGCTACTGCAATTCAAGTGCGGACGGATTCTTTTGAATTCATGGTGGTCTCGGTATACAGCTGTCCTCAGGCAGCTACGCTCATTAAAGATATTAAAAAACTTCTGGACTTTCAGGGTCCCATACTCCTTGCCGGAGACTTCAATGCCTATCACCGAAGTTGGGGAGCTGTGAGAAGCAATCGTGCTGGGACTGAGTCAAATCGATTCATCACAGATAATCCACTAAACATGCATATCCCAACGAACCAACACATTACGGCTATCGAAATAGTTATCCTCTCGATATTGATATATCACGTACCTTTGAACACGATGTACGCATCGAAGTCCTCGACGAACTTTCATCCGATCACAAACCGGTGCTCTTCTTAATAGGAGGAATATATAAAGACAAACCCCTACAAGTAAAGAAGAAAACTGATTGGCAAGCTTTCCAAGTCGCACTGGCTAAAGAAACCATTATTCAAACAGCTGAAACAGCCAGCGACATTGAAAAAATGATAGAAGAAATCACAGACAAAATAGTACAGGCAAAAGAGGACAACACAGTCAGAACTCTGACAAGGGTGACACGTCCCTATGAACTCCCTAACGACATCAAAAACTTAATAAGGAGGAGGAATGGAGTTCGGAGAAGGGCTAGGAACACAGGTGATCCTAGATTACGCCAGGAAGCAAACAAATTACGAACAAAATTCGTGATTGGATATCGAAATTCCGCAGTGAACAATGGGAAAGCTTCTTGCAAAGTCTGGAGCCTGGAAGCGACGCTTTCCGGAGGGTTTCCAAATACTTTCGTATTAAAAATAAACTTTTAATACCACAAATTTACGGCCCTAACGGTATCAAATTCGACAGTTCTGGTAAGGCGGAGGCCTTTGCAGATACTTTAGAACAACAGTTCTGTGAAAATTCATCTGCTGAGGAGGATCTTGACGAACATGAAGATCACGTCAATCGGTTGGCCAACAGGCTCATCAGGTCAGACATTACAGACTCCAACCTAATACAAAGCACCTGTCTTCAAGAGGTTAAAGACATCATACAAGTACTGAACAAACGGAAAGCACCGGGATTTGATTTAATATCAAACACCATGGTAAAATGGCTCCCGAATAACATTCTCGATGCAAAAGCAGAGATTATAAACGCAATTTTCCACTTGCGAAAATACCCCAAAATATGGAAATCGGCAATAATTATTGTTCTTCCAAAACCTGGTAAAAACCTCATGTTTCCACAAAACTGGCGACTTATTAGCCTATTATCCTCTTTGTCGAAAATAGTAGAGCGGGTGCTACTAAATCAACTAACTGAGGCTGTTACCGAAAAAGAAATAGTTCCAGAAGAACAATTTGGCTTTAAGGCAGCATACTCCACAGAACTCCAGCTTACTAGGGTGGTCCAACACATTAGAATAGGGCTAAACAGCAGGAAATCAACGGGTTTGATTATGTTTGACATAGCCAAATCCTTCGATAAAGTCTGGCATGCAAGACTTATTTACAAAATGCATGAATCCCAAATGCCACTGCAGCTCATCCAAATCAATGGCTTCTTTCTAAAAGGCAGATCATTTCGTGTCAAAATTGACAACCACCTCTCAACCATGCGGCAAATTCAAGCTGAAGCCCCACAAGGATCACCCATCTCCCCCGTACTATACAACATCTTTACTGCAGACCTACCACGGCTGCCTTTAATTGTCCACAAGTCCCTATATGCCGACGATACCTGTGCTCTATACTCATCCAGACAAGCAAGAGTCATCACCACCAAACTGCAATTCTCCATAGACATACATTTGAAGTATTTTCGCAAGTGGAAGATCAAGTTAAACACAGAAAAGACCCAGGCATTATTTATAACTAGAAAAAGACAACAACAACCGAAAACTCTGACTGTTGAAAACGAAAATATTGCCTGGTCAAGAACAGCCAAATACTTAGGACTGACATTCGACAGCAAACTCTCCTGGACCGACCACATACGTAACAAACGAGGACATTGCTACAATGTGCTATCCCAACTCTATCCACTCCTTAAGGCCAAGAAACTCAATATCAAGAACCGTCTGCTGATCTACGAACAAATAATACGACTGACGCTACGATATGGTAGTACAGCCTTCTACCAGACGACAGAGACCAACAAAAATGCACTGCAATCCAGGCAAAAGAAATGCATTAGGCAGATCTTCGGAATCCCATGGTGTGTTAGAAATACGCACATATACAAGGACCTCAGTATCGAACCTGTCGATATATACGTACGTGATAACACACTTAAACTGCTCGACAAAGTAGACAACCATCCTAACACTACCCTGGGAATCTTAAGACGCAAAGCACTCCCAAAAGAAATTTATACAACTATCCGCGCTAGCTTTTAATAAAATATAATTGACCATAATCAAAATAGTCCGATCTCGTTAATCACGGTGAGCAAATAATTTAAAGCTATGGTGCTAAATCGCATCAGCTCCGAGGAAAACGAATCCAAGGGATTAAAGATTCAGCTTAGTCAATGATTTTATCAATATTGCAACAAAATGTTGGCCAGTTAAAATGAAGTAACACTGATTTTTCTTTTAAAGGAAAAATATTTTTCTTGATAAATCGTACGCATATCGTATGTCAAGTACATAACCCTTATGGAATGAGCTTAGTTCGGTATACCCAGCTTGTTAATACTCGTATGTACAATGGATGCATAACTCAAATCACGAGCTCATGTCGTCAGAAAAGGTGCTTTAAACCTACAAAGGTCACAAAGTTCTTCTGAAAGGACCACTCTCCTTCCTACTCAACTTGATTTTATTTTAAATTACTTAAACCCAAAGTACATTTAACGTCGGTTCTCCATTTTTTGTCAACGTTTGTTTTATTTACATTCACTTTTCAGCTAGTGAGTTCATAAAGACGATAATTAACATAATTTGAAAGACATTTACAAACAACAAAAACATTTCGGAATGGAATCAAGTGTGAAACGAAGTCTTCACTCGACTTGCCCTGTAACAGAAAATTAATCATATCAATTAATATTGAAAACGATAAACACATTGCACTGATTTATGGCCTCGCGTCCCGTCGTTGCATCAGGCGTCCTGCACTACCTACGATGATAGACTAGAAACAATAACGAAACTTCAATTGATAATTAATCAGCCACTGGAACAGGAAACAAGCCACGACTACCGCGTTCAATTTGTAATCATAACTTTATTATATGCCAATCCTTGCTCGTAATTGCCCATTAGGTACCAGGGCATTCTCCAGCCGGTCTGTTGCAGATGCGAATCATCCCCGACTGGCTACATAACTCCACCACTGGAATAATAGCACGAACTGTGCAGCGATAGGAATTTACGGTGCCATGCAGCTCGTTGCACAGCACACCTCGTACACTGCACCAGTGATGCTGGAAGTGATGATGATGATGGTGATGATGTCCACGATGAAGTTATTTGGTCCACAATTAGCTGCCCCAGATTGCATTTTATTAATGTCGCGCATTGATTGATTATTGTCTGGTACCTACCCGATCCCAGTGATCCACGACCTCAGTAGCAAGCATGAATGCAATTGCAATCACATTAAAGACGAAGGAAGAATGGAGGAAGCAATGTTGAATTTAATGCACCAGGGGCTGACTCTTTTCAGTGCGACTTAATTTGTACTACAACAATGCATTGAAGCGCCGTAAAAGATATTGGAAAAATAGGCAAGCTAGTTGGAATCATCGGCATGAGCAGACGCCATCATTGTCGGATCCCACTCTTTTGACTCTCTTGAGATGCCATCAACTGCAAAGTGGCATCTTTACAAGAAGCTTGGATGTTATCGCGAATAATGATAATTAATGGTTTGACGGAAATGATGATGAAGATTTTTTTTCATACACATTTGATAATTTCCCATGCTTGCGAAATAATTAATTTGAGAACCTAAACATGCCCAAAAATGTTTGATTTGAGTATTGCAGAGTCGGTTGCTATTTCGACTTACATTTAATAAATTTGTTGATCATAATGAGAGAGGAACGCTCAGCTTTTGTGGTAGGGAGGGGAAGGCTGCTTACGCCTTGAGTGTGGGACTGCCAGGCGTGTAATGCTTGTGCACAACCCAAGAAATACCCCTCCTGTCCATCCGAGAACGTAGCCTGGAACTGTTTGACACATTACTTCAGGCAAGGGCTAATTTCCCTACGCCTACAGGCCCCTTCAAGTTACAGCAATCTCTTCGCTAGTACGAAGGAAAGGAAAAGATACGCCTCATCCTCAAACTCTCCCCAACGCTCCAGTATGCTTTTCATAACCATCAGGACTGCCCAAGCATAATGTGCCACGCGGTTCCATTTGTCAGCCAATGCAAGGATCTTTCGATAAAAGTTTGCGGGGAGACCTCTCCGATTCGGCTAAAGAGGTCACCGCGCTGCTTAACCCACCTTTTGCAAGCAACAAATGTGTGAGACATAATATACTCATATAGTAACCGCAATCGATCCAAGCTCCAAACAAAAAGCGAACAGGGTACACTACGTGCTCAGCAGGCAAATATGTAAGGTGGATGAGACCATGGGTGTATCCACAATTTTCTTCACACTCTGTTGATGCAAACAATATAGTAAGCTCCGAAGTCCGTACCAAGTCCAATTTTAAAAGTTGGCAATATAGGGTAAATGCAAAATGTGCCAGTTGTATCAATATACTGTGGTGTAACAGGCAGCGTTTACCTCTCCTGTGCAAAACACGCAGTCTTACCTAACAATCTTGTGTAGGTGACACCAAAAACACCCATGTCCGCTCAAGAGCTGGGTCAGATAGACGGTAGCCTCACCACGCCTTCGATTGAGCCACGGCCTCATCTATTTGAAAGAGAAAATGAATAAGAAGATAAAAATCTAAATCAAATTGGAATAAAAAATATGAATTGCTAGAAGTAACCATTCTCGTTCTTTTCAGTAGTTAGAGATTTTCAACCAACACGGCAGCGGGAGATGAGTATGCCGTCGATAGGGCGGGGTTCAATGTAATCCGCGACGAATGGGTTCAGTGCTTTCGGGTCGGTTACTCGGTGTCATAGTTTGCATTTTGTTGATTTCAGTTAGTGAAGGTTGTTTCGGTTCGAAATAAAGTAGCTTACGTGTGGCACCGCATCGGTACGCAGATCGGAAATGCGTAAGGTTGAAGTTGTGCTTGTTATTCTTTTGTAAGCCTAAAAGATCTGAATTTTTCTTCGAAAAATGTTTGAAAGCATTTTAAACGGGCGATTCGAATCGGTCGCTGGGACATTTTATTCGAGTGTAGTCTATTGGCGCTAAGGCCTACGACCGGAACTCCTCTTCGAACCAGCTAGCCAACAAGCTGCCATTTCGGAGTAGTCTGCGAGCATCCAAACGTGTAAGTCTTTGACCGATGAGAAGTTGGTTTGGATTTTCTTCAGGAAACCTCGAGCGAGGCGATGCAAGATAATTATTACACATATAGGGCGTAGATGCTGGGCCTCTTAAGGCTTTTTTACCAATGGTATCAAATGAAAGGTCCTGATAAGAACTTTAAAAAAAAATGACCATAAACTGAAACTTTTTGCTACCAGGGGTGCAAGGGGAGGGGGAATGTACGTAAAATTTATGTATTCATAAGAATAGTTACTGTCCCCATGAAAAAAAAGCAAGTTTGTGCTTGGAAATATCGATTTATAGTAAAATAATGACAAAACAAATAAAAAAAATAAAGTTTTTTTTTTATTAGTTCACATGATGGGTTGGTCAATTTAAACCGGAATATTTATATAACCTGTAGTCTACGTGTTGTTGTGGTTAGAAAGCCAATAAGATCCATGAGTCATTCATATAAAATTTCATTGCGAATCATTATAATGCAGACACTTATACTGCAAAAGAATTCTGTTTCATAATTTCTACAGAAGAAAAGGCTAATTTTATACTTCCAGCAATGTTTTGTTTAACTGCACAACTTAAGACGTTGAGACTATTCCCTATTTCTTTGAGCAATTACCAGTATATTAGGACTGCCAAGATTTGAGTACTTTGATTCAATGGGTTAGATACCTATTAAGGTTTTGATACGTTTCAATAAATCAATAAATTATTTCAATCAAAGTATAGCTGATTTTCTATATTAACTGAAATTTAATGAAAACAATATCAGTTGGACACTTGGGTAATTTCATACACACTTCCTATATTCCCTCAGATACTTATCGACTTATCTAAGATCTAGGGATGCACCTCTATACATAAACGCAAATCATTTCAAAATATTAAGTGCGTATATATTTTAAAAGCTTGAGGTGATGTGTGTTACAGGGATTAGTAAAATTTCAGTGTCATACTTTCAATATACTACTGTGGGCAAAAAATAGTAAGACTTTGTTCATAATTTTAAAATTCTTTATTTATTCTGCCAAATCTATTTCGTCCCCCTCAAAGTAATCCCCCCCGGCTGCAATACACTTGTGCCAACGTTTTTCCATCCCTCGAAACAGTTGTTAAAGTCAATTTCCGCAATAGCCTTCAATGCGCGTAACGATTCACGTTCAATGTCTTCAATTGACTCAAAACGGTTTCCCCGGAGCGGTCGTTTCAGTTTGCTGAACAGCCAGAAGTCACACGGAGCTAAATCAGATGAATACGGTGGTTGTGGAACGATATTGGTTGAATTTTTGGCGAAAAACTCACGAAGAATCAATGCAGAAAATTGAGTGGTTTTGGAACCAATCGTGATTTCACTCTTCTTAGGCCCAAATGATCTTTCAAAATAGTTTTCACTGATCCTTCCGATATTCCAACGATACCAGTAAGGTCTCTGACTGTTAAGCGTCGATTCTCGAGCACCAATTCCTTGATTTTATTGACGTGTTCAGCATCGGTTGATGTTGATGGCCGTCCTGGACGTGGTTTGTCGTCAACGTGTTCTCGACCCTCTTTGAACAATTTGTACCAATCAAAGACACTTGCTCGCGACATGCAATTATCACCGAAGGCCTTTTGCAACATTCTGAACGTTTCGGCACCAGAAATTTCATTCCGCATACAAAATTTAATGGAACTTCTTTGTTGAATAATTTCACTCATTGTTAAAAATCGCCGAATGCACTTTTTGTACTTCAGAAAGACAAGCATATACTAAACACTAATGATTATTTTGATGTGATATTTGGCACAGATGTCACTGACAGTCATACCAACGTAGCAAAAAAATATTTCGACGAATGGATTTACACGCGAAATTTAAATTAAAAAGTCTTACTATTTTTTGCCCACAGTAGTATATATATATATATATATATATATATATATATATATATATATATATATATATATATATATATATATATATATATATATATATAAATATATATATATATATATATATATATATATATATAAATATATATATTTAAATATATGTATGTTATATATATATATATATATATATATATATATATATATATATATATATATATATATATGTTATATATACATACATATATATATAATATATATATATATATATATATATATATATATATATGTATGTTATATATATATATATATATATATATATATATATATATATGTTATATATACATACATATATATACATATATATATATATATATATATATATATATATATATATATATGTTATATATACATATATATATATATATATATATATATATATATATATATACATATATATATATATATATATATATATATATATATATATATATATATATATATATATATATACATATATATATATATATATGTTATATAATAGGGGTACCGGTTAATTCGTGCGGTTTTCTAACAGATGGCGTAACTTGATTTTTATTTCAGTGATTCACCTTTCCAAATATGTGTTGGAAAGCTACTATCATATAGTTTCAGAATCAGTATGTGTCATTTAGCTGAATCGTAAACAACAATACTTTTTTTTACTCTGAAAATGTCGAATTTTGTGCCGAATGAATTTTGTTTGCGGGGAGTACTTCTTGATTATTTCAATATGAAGAAAAAGGCTGCCGAAAGTCATCGTATTTTGGTGGAAGTGTTTGGTGTGTATGCTCTAGCTGAGCGTACTTGCCAGAAGAGGTTTGCACGGTTTAAAAGTGACAATTTTGACTTGAAGGACGATGAACGGCCCGGACAGCCAGAATTGGAGACATTGCTCGATCAGGATCCAATCCAAACACAAGAAGAACTTGCAAAATCCTTTGGCGTCGCTCAACAAACCATTTCCGATCGTCTAAAAGCAATGGAAATGATCCGGAAGGTAGGCCATTGGGTGCCGTATGAATTGAAGCCAAGAGACGTCGAACGCCGATTTTTCACGTGTAAAGAACTGAAAGTGGATATCCCGGCCATGCATCATTATCGACGGCCGTTCAGAATATTCATGGCCTGAAGGTTATGCTGTGTATTTGGTGGGACCAGCTGGGTGTGATCTGTTATGAGCTGTTGCAATCGAATGAAACAATCACAAGGGAAGTCTACCGACGACGATTGATGCGTTTGAGCCGAGCACTGCGCGAAAATCGGCCGGAATATATACAAAGGCACGGCAAGGTAATCTTGCAACATGACAATGCTCGGCCATATGTTGCACAGGTCGTCTAAACCTACCTTGAAACGCTCAAATCGTATGTCCTACCCCACCCACCGTATAGTCTGGACCTTGCGCCATCCGATTATTATCTCTTCCGATCAATGCAACATGGCCTTGCTTACCAGAACTTCTCCAATTATGAAGAAGTCAAAAATTGGATCGATTCGTCGATAGCGGAGAAGCCGGCTAAATTTTTCAGAGAGGGGATTCGTGAATTGCCAGAAAAATGGGAAAAAGTTATAGCTAGCGATGGACAATACTTTGAATATTAAATTTGTAACCATTTTTCACAATAAAGCTTCAATTTTCGAAATAAACGCACGAATTAACCGGTACCCCTATTATATATATATATATATATATATATATATATATATATATATATATATATATATATACATACATATATATATATATATATATATATATATATATATATATATATATATATATATATATATATATACATATATATATATATATATATATATATATATATATACATGTATATGTTACATATATATATATATATATATATATATATATATATATATATATATATACATGTATATGTTACATATATATATATATATATATATATATATATATATATATCTATATATACATATATATGTTACATATATATATATATATATATATATATATATATATATATATATGCAGGGTGATTAATTTTTTTTTTAATTTTCGATTTTCATTTGACTTTGTTCGAATGTTCAGATGCCAAAAATCACCATGAGCAGTTAATATTTAGAGGTTGCGCACATCATTAAAGTTTTCTCATACAGCTAGTACGTCATTAGTGTAGAGTAAATTTTAAATGTTGTTACAGTGAAGGATAGTGAGTGTTACTAGTGTGTTATAGTGAACCAGTTAAGCGTATTTGGACTTTAGAATGAGTACAAAAAGAGGAATTTTGCCACTTGATAAGTTACTTTGTGAAGACTTTTTAGGAATTAGGCTTCCTTCCAAAGAACAAGTGTTGTTAGTTTTTATTCACCACCACAAAAAAAATAAAAGAAACGCTTTCTGACGCTGCTAAATCGATAAGTACAAAACTTCAAGTCGTATGGGAGAGAGATAATATTCCTCCTAAGTCAGAGGAAAATATTCGAGCCGGTATACACAAGTTATATAAGGAATAACAATCTTTGGGAAGCGGCTAATAGAAAACAATCCCCGTTGGCAGCACCAGCCGGAAAGGTAAATTTCTCGTATGTAGCGTAAGGTTTCGAAAAAGAATTTGGCTTGCCTACTACTGGACATCTTACTGCAATTCTTGTAGAACTACATGGGTATTTATTAACAAAAAGAATCTGCCGCCGTTCTTATTTGGAGATCATTCATAGAAGCGCAAATATTTTGCTAATTAAATTGAGTTGCACACGTATGGATCACATATTGAAAATCGGCGGGTAATAAATTGTTATAAACATATTTATACTGGTTTCGCCCTTCTCACATTTGCAGTTTATACATTTCACAGTGGTTACCACACAAAGGTGATAACTTTCATTTTGAATTTTTATTGAAAACGGCTGCTAAAAATATTAAGCTGTAAATTTTCGAATTTTTTATTTGTCATCCGATTTGCATAATTGAATTAAATTAACTTGCCTTAATAACTTATAATTTCAAGTTTCATCGGAATCTGTTGAGAAACTTGGCCGCTAGAGGGCTACAGAAATAAAAAAAATGTTTATGTCACCCCCCTGTAACGGGAGACCCCCTTAAACACTTTAAAATATTTTCTTACACTGCAAATTTCAAGCGGCACCCACTTTGACCTACGTTGGAAATTTCCTCATTCTAGAAATTTACTGTGACGCACGAACAAACGAACGGACGGGCAGACAGACAAGTCGCGATTTTATAATTTTTTAGGGTCTTGTTAAAAATATTTTACAATATTTAAAAAAAAAGTCTGATTTATAATACTTTCAAGACAAGTCATTTAAAGCGTTTCCATGAAAAAAATTCATTATTTCAGTTGCTACTAAAATAGCGAATTGCGCCTGCCTCCTGACCTTTGGGGGCCGCCTTTGTTGAATCTATGCATTTGATTTAGGACTATCTTAAGTCTTTATGGGCTAGGACCTCATCAATCAATGTGCCAAATCTCGTTCAAATCGGAGTTTCGCTCTAGACGGGGAAAAATAATTCAATTTTTAGTGAAAAAAGGCAGCTGAAAATATTGGGTTTTAAATTTTCGACTTTTTTATTTTTCATTCAATTTTAATAATTTGGTGCGTAATACAAGAACATAATACAGAGATCCATAATCTCAATTTTCATCAAAATCCGCTGGAAAATGAGACCGCTAGAGCGCCACAAAAACCTGAAAAAACGCATATTTAAATCGCCACCATTTTGAAATTTGCACATGCATGATATCAAAGTCTGTAGATCTAAGTAATGCCTATCTTAAAACCAAGTTTCATATATGTCTGATCAAAATTGCGACTTTTAAAAGCCTTTGAAGTTTTGAGTTTCAACTGGCCACCATTTTGTTTTTTGTGACCTGACCTCCAGCTTTTTCACGTAATTCTTTAGGTACTTATAATTTCTATCTAACTGCCAAATTTCATGAAAATTTGTTGAAAGCTTTGACCACTTTACAACAACAAAATTTTGCACGTTTTTCGACCTTTGGGTGGCCGCCATTTTGTTTCTGCCGTACTGACTTTGGATTTTTTATTGTGAGATTCATCACATACATCAGTGAACCCTTATACCAAATTTCATCCAAATCGGAGCTACACTTTGGTCAGAACAGAAATCACAATTTTTCGTCTAAAATGGCCGCCATTTTGTTTTTGCCCGGGCGATATAGCTGGTTCACGAACTTAACCGAGATATTTACCCAATACACCTTTCCTGAAAATTCGGTGAAAATCTGAGCAAAATTGCAACCTCTAGCGTGGTCACGAATTTCGTTGTATCATATATATATATATATATATATATATATATATATATATATATATATATATATATATATATATATATATATATATATATATATATATATATATATATATATATATATATATATATATATATATATATATATATATATATATATATATATATATGATACTCTCCGCAATGGGTAAATTTCTCTCGAGAAATTTACCTAAAAGCAAGAATGGTAAGCAATCTTAACAAATCATTTGATATTACGAGCCAAAATATAATGAAAATGAGCAGTGTATTACAAAAAGATTAAAAATTTCTGATAATGCAGAGATAATCGTATGGGTATAGACAAAAAATATTTGTCAAAAATTGCAGAAAAGATTAAAAAACAAGATAAATTTGATACTTTTAGGAAAAAAACACTATAAGGAAATAGAAGAATGTAACACAATAGTACAATCAGAACGAAATCCTGCTTTATCACCATCAAGTAACGAGGATGGCGAATTCACCGCACCGAGTGACAGTGATACACAAGCTAAAGTCCAACACCTAATCAGCAGTGATTTAAGACCTCTTGATCGGACACTCACAGCAACATGGGATCGGGAAAAACTATCCAATCGACAAGCGAGTACTTCTTTTATAGTAAACGCTAAAAGCCTGGGTCATGATGTCTCAGATATTTCGATTGTATATCACCGTCCTCCGTTTACCGAGCTCGAGTTTCAAACAGAACCCAAAAGCCCAAGGAAATTGAAAAATCTTTATTGGAGAAGACTCCACCAGTAGTTTTTCACTGGGCCAGTAACCATTGCTTACTTCCATCAATAATCTGGACGATAGATTAGCTGTTTTTGTAACTGGCAAAAATTTCGAGTATTTACTTGGCGTCCTAGTTGCTGTCAAAGGCATGGGAGAGGAAATGGCGAAAGTTCTTCTTAAAGAGGTGGACAAATTTGATGTACGTCGCCATATCATTGGTATTTGCTTCGAAACTACAGCGTCTAACACAGCACTTAGTCAAAGAACATGTATTAGGATTGAGAATAATTTCAAACACATATTGTCGGGGTTAGCTTGCCATCATCACACCCATGAATTAATCTTGAAAGGAGTGTTTGGTGAGCGCTTTCCTGTACCAGCTAGTGTTCCATACATTAAAATATTTCGAAATTTTCAACATGTGTGTGATTTGCTTGATAAGGCAGTGTATAAAACTATGTTGGACGAAGAAGATTCCATGCAAGGTTTTTTAAAAGATCCAACGTATGAAGGTAGTCCATTATCTTCAAAACATCTTAGAGAATGGAACTTGTCCCAGAGAAGACTACACGGAGTTATTATAACTTTTACTGTTCTACATTGGAGGTTAGTATTTATTTTCTTCACGAACACTGAATCCAAAAAAAAACACAATTTATCCTTAAATTATGTTTTTTATTTTCACTTTAAAAACACTTTTACAATATTTAAACACTTTTACAATATAGGTTTCGCACAATAACTTTATCGTACCTAAACCGTACCGAAAGAATACCCCAATGCAGCCTCACATTGGGTAACGAGGGTATTAAGGCTTGCCCGTACTCTGTTACTACCGGAAAATGACTATCCACCCGAACTTTCTAATTGAATTTCTTTTATAGTGTAAACATGCTGATCTGTTGCAATAATTAGGTCTTGCTAATTGTTGCAACAGAAAGATCGAAAAGGTGAGCATATGACACCTGTGCATATGCGCTATGTATAAAAAACGCGTGTGGCGGAAATGCATTCGTTGCAATTGAATATTTTCAATGGGACGATTTTAATCTATGTAGAAAAAATGCGCGTGGCGGAAATGTATTTCTTGTAATTGAATGTCTTAGCGAGAATGGTTTAATTAATAAAAAATGCGCGTGTAAGAATTTTAGAATCAGCAATTTAAAGGATTTAATTTAGACTGAAAAGTGGAGTATGTAAGGGATGCATCGTAACACCCCCACCGTTAAATTGAGGCTCCGACGAAATGATTACTTTACGTTTATTTCGGTTTAGGTATGCGATAATTACAACTAATAATATTATGAATACAATTATGAAATCTGTCCCCAGGCTTACAATATTATCTGTTTTGGTTCTAAATAAAATAGTATCAATAGTATTCTCATTTTCAATCTGTTTTAAATATAAGTCTTCAATTTTAAAGTCAGGAATAGTGTTATTTTCTTTAATAGATTTAATAAGCTGTGGAAGTACAATTTTATCATAAGTTTTGAAGAAGTAATTAGAGTAAGTTGTATTTAGTATTTTTATCTGACAATTCTCATATCTTGCTATAAAGGTTCCTTTTATATTGGTTTTTTCAGTATTGCAGTTGTGCTCTATTTCTCTATAAAAATGTTTGAAAATTATAATTCCAGGTATAATTTCTTTTATTTCCTCTTGGTCAAATGATTTTGTTTTACAATCGGTTTCTCCTGGTTCTATAATACTCTTAATACATCTGTCTTTAATTTCTTTTAAGTTGTTTCTTAGATTGTTTTCAATATTTACATCATAAACTTTATTATTAGAGTCTACTAGAATTATGTTGTAATTTAGTGACAAAGATCTATTCTGGATGGTTGGAATTGGTTCTAGAATGATTTTTCTCAATGTTTCATTAGAGTATTTTGGTATTGCCAAAATGATAGAAACAATTTTATTATTCGACGAAACAGCCGTTTTTATGTTCAGGTATTGTTCGAAATCGTCTATAAGGTCAAGTTCAGTCTTTGTAAATATGTTCCGTGTAATTAGACCTAATTTGCTTGATAATATTATTTGTTCGATGTCCGTTAAGTGGTTTCGTAACAGGGATATGTCGTTGTCGATTTGATGTACATGTTGAAGGAAGTTAATTTCTTCTCGGAGGGTTGCTATGCCGTTTTGGTTGAAATCTTTGAATGTGTTTAGATAGTTTGTTATTAGTGTTTGTTGGGTATTTATGTGTTGAGTAATATTTTTTATTTGAGCCGAAAGAAAGTTATTAGTTGTTAAAGTTTTCTTAAATTTGTCGATGAGTTTGTCTTCGTTTCCAGAAATTTTCTTTATAGAGGTTTCAATGTTTGTCCTGTCGTCATCGTCCATAGTTCCGGTAACGTATTTGAGTCCTTTTCCTAAAATGTTTATTAGTCCGCGTTTATGTCTTGAGTGGGGAGTTAGATTGTTTATTTTTGTTTCTATTAATTCAAAGTTCTTATTTATAGTCTGTAAAATAGTTTTTGATTCAATTGTAGATGCTGACAGAGTATTGATATTTTGCCGAATAAGTTCCATTGTTCTTTCGTATTCCGAGGTGTTGATTATGTGTAGGACATTATTGTAGTAGTCGATAGGTTTTTCGTCGCCAATGTTGATGGGTATATATCCGTTATTAAAGTTTAGGTCCTGGAAGTCTATTTTCTGTGCAGTTGTCATTGTCCAGATAGTTATTGTTAGTAGTAGTAACATTTTCCTGAAAGAATTATAAAGTATTAAATTAAATTACTAGAAGAGGGTTGAGGTATTAAGGGGGGCTTTTTCTTCTTTTTCTTTTTAAGTTTTGACTTAATTGTTGGATGGTCTAAGTTTTGATATTTCTTTTTGGTTTTCACGTGGGTGCGGAAGTATTTGTTTTGGTTGTCTATGTCAATAATATGGTCGTCGTCGATTTTTTCGGAATTGATTTTCCTAAATTTGGAATGATTTTTACCTCCTCTGGTTTCTTTAATAAAATTCGGACCGGTTTCAATTTCGGCGTCTGCTCGTTTTTGATTGAGTTTGTTTATTGTTTTAATTTTCTTCTGATGGATGGTCTCGTATATAGAAGTATACTCGTCTTGGTGAATTTTTCCATTGATAAAGTCGATTGGTTTTCTATTCGTGGAGGAATGTATGGTGTTGTTATAGAATGAAATAATTTTGAGGATTTTTTCTTCTACTGTTCCCTGATTATTTATGGGGTCGTGTTTCAAATTGCGAATATGTTCATTGATGGTGTTATGGAGTCTTTCCACATCTGCGTTGGATGTGTGGTTACTGCTAGATGTGTAGTGGATTTCTATATTTTCGTTTGAGAGGTAGTCCTTTAAGGGTATTGCTTTAAATCCTAATTCGTTATCAACTATAATTTTCTTCACCGTGCCAAATTGGCTGAAATAATATGCGAGCCCTCTTTTAAACTCCGTCCATGTTCTTCCAAGGATCTTTATTGCACATGCGTGCTTGGAAAATTTGTCGATTATTGTCAGGAATAGAAACTTTTCTAGAGTGTAAAACACGTCTACGTGAATTATTTCCCTAGGCTTTTGTGGGGTTTCGGTGATTTTTAATAGAGGTTTAGGGGGATTTCGGACGTACTTTTCACAATTGCAGATCTCACAGTTGTTAATGAAAGTTGTAACTCTGTCGTTTAATTTTGGGCAGTAATATTTTAGTTTTATTTCTTTTGTAACTTCTTCGATTCCTCTATGGTTATTTTTCAGGTGTTCTTCCTCGATAATTTTAGCTAATTTCTCTTCGTCTGTAACATCTTCTAGAAGGGTGTTACATCTGATGATTCTGAATTTACCGGTAGTGACAAAATTATTACTAAATGCGGAATTGATGGTTTGAAAGAAGTCTTCATTTTCGATGAGTACGGCATTTAAACCATTTGGGTTGAAGTGATTTTTTAATATTGTGATTGCATCCTGATCATCTAATTGTTTGGCATTGATCGTAGTCCTATTTTTATCGAAAACTTTTTCTTTTTTTATCCGTAGCGATCCTGAATTTGTTTTATTTATGATTATTTGATTCTTAAACACGTTGATACAAGAATTACTAATTGGAATATCGTTTTGATTTTCAACTAGATTTATATCGGGCCTGGGTATCCTGGATAACGTATCAGCATTTACATTTTTCGCACCTTCTTTATATTTTATCGTGTAATCAAATTCAGAGAGTCGTAGTCTCCATCTGACAAGTTTCGAATTTGGTTCCTTAATTGAGAAAAGCCAGGTTAAAGGTCTATGGTCTGTTTCTATGATGAATTTTCTTCCAAATAGATAGGGCCGAAAGTATTTGGTGGCCCAAACAATCGCTAATAGTTCCTTTTCGATGGTGCTATAGTTGATCTCGTGTTCGTTCAAGGTGCAGCTAGCGTAGCTAAGTGGTCGTCCCTCTTGTGAGAGCACAGCACCAAGAGCATAATTGCTTGCATCCGTTGTTAACACAAATGTTATATTAAAATCAGGATAAGCCAGAATTGGTTCGTTAGTAAGAAGGGTCTTTATGGTCTCAAAGGCGTGAACATATTCGGGATCGTGAATATTCAGTTGTGCATCCTTTTTTAAATTTTTGGTCATAGGTTTTATTATTTTTGAATAATCTTTAATAAATTTCCTATAATATCCAGCGAGACCAAGGAATTGCCTTATTTGTTTTTGGGTCTTGGGGATTGGAAATTTTTGGACACACTCCACTTTTTGTGGATTGGGTTTAATACCATCTTGTGTGACTATATGCCCAAGAAAAGCAGTTTCTCGCTTGAAAAATTCAGACTTATCCAACTGGACTTTTAAGTTGGTTTCTCTGAATCTTTTAAAAATCTTTTTCAAGGATTCTATATGTTCCTGTAAGGAAGTGGAAAAGATTATTACGTCATCTAAATATACTAAACATATTTTATTTATGTAGTCTGAGAGTACGTTATTCATCAGACGCTGGAAAGTTGCAGGAGCTGTCTTAAGACCAAATGGCATTCGAAGAAATTCGTAATGCCCTCCTTCTACACTGAAAGCGGTTTTATGGATATCTTTTTCCATTATTTCTATTTGATAGAACCCTTTCGCTAAATCTAGAGTTGTGAAATATTGGCATCTTCCGAGTTTTTCCAATATTTCATCGATATTCGGAATTGGATATTTATCATCGATTGTTACTTCATTAAGTTTACGATAATCGATGACAAGTCTCCATTTCGGTTTTCCACTTGCGTCCATTTTTTTTGGCACTATCCACACTGGTGCTGAATAGGGAGATTTGCTAGGCCTTATTATATTTTTTTCTAACATTTCCTCGATTTGTCGGCGTACTTCATCCTTATGAACGTACGGATATCTGTAAGTTTTTGCGACACTAGGAATATTGTTTGTAGTTCGGATTTCGTGCTTGATGGCATTAGTAAAAGTTAAGTCAGAATCTTCGTTATAAAATATATCTGAAAAATGGTTTATAATTGGCATCAATTTTTGCTTTTCTTCCTCGTTAAGATGGTCTTTCCTTATTTGGTTAGAAATGGGAAAATGTTCTCTTGACTCATTTTCAATGATATTAAAATTTTCCGTTGTAACGGGAATGGTTTCCTGGGTTTTGAATTTAACTTTCACAGGGCGGTCGTCTAGTATCTTTACTAGGGCCAGCATTTTTGAATCTTCGACGTTATAAATACCTTCCTCCAGTTTGACCATCTCATCTTTGGAGGTCTTTCCAGGGAAGTGTACCAAGCCATTTTCTTGGTTTACAGGCACGGGTACTTCATAGCATCCGGCCTTATTGAACAGGCAATATTGTTTTTCCTCTTCAAGTTCAAAGAGGATTGGGATAGTCTTTTCACCGGCTTGTAATATTTGTTTCTTATAGTCGATAATTATATCTAGTTGTTGTAATATGTTATTTCCTAAAATACCATCATATAGTTCGTGAAATTTGCATACATAAAATTCAATTTGTTGAGATGTATCTCCTAATTCTTCAAAGAGAGGGATTCTTACTTTTTCGTGAATGTCGATTGTATGTTGTAGGGTTTTGAGATTAGTGTTTGGGATTTCGATTTGCCATTTCGGGTGGCAAAGACCAGGATTGATAATTGAGTGGGTAGCTCCTGTGTCAATGATAAATTTCAGGGGTTTAATTTTTGTTTTCAGGGTTATATATGGTAGTCTCCGTCCGAGGCCTGTGGTGGAAAATTTTCGGCCACTTCTGTCGTATTTATGTCCATTGGTTCTGGTGTTGGCTGTCGCTCGAAGTATCGAGATTGTCTAAAGTCGTTGGGGTTATAAAAATTTTGGGCTTCGGTTGGATTCTGTCTATGATTAGGTTCGTGAGGTCTATTCTGTCGTTTATTTTGTTGGTTGTTGTTGTTATTATTATTGTTAAATCTGTTACTGTTGTTATTATTATTAGGAGCTCTATTATTATTGTAATTATTACTATTGTGATTATTATTATTATTGTTGTTAAACCTATTGTTGTTGTTGTTACTAAATCTATTGTTACTACTATTGTTGTTACTATTATTGTGTGACTTATTGCCATCATTATTATTAATGTTACTATTATTACTATTGTTATTATTATTAGGTCTATTGTTGTTATTATTATTGTTACGATTATTATGATTGTTAGATTTATTATTATTATTATTGCTATTATTTTGATTATTTTTCGTGTGGTAAATTTGGCCATTTGAGCCATAATAGGCATATCCTGCAGTGAACAGTATATCCATGGCTGATTCAAGGGATTCAGGATTCCTGCAAAATAAAATAGTTTTCATGGGCTCTGGGAGTTTGTTTTTAAATATGTTTAGAGCAGTTCTCATGTTATTGCGGGCACATTCGTTGGTAGCATTTCCAGTACCTAGCACTACTAAGGTTTTATTATTCAGCCTCCTTAACTTACTTTTAATTTCGTTATAAAATTCAAGGGTGTTAGTTTTAAATGTCACGCCACGTAAATTGTCGTAAAGTTCGTCCACGTTTAGGCGGTCACCAAAGTTGTTTTGAAGGACCTGTTTTACGTCTTGCCAAAGGGTAGCATGACAATTAATGTCGATTGTCTCTTTGGCTCTACCCTTCAATTTGCTTTTAATAATGTCGCTAAAAAGGAGTTGCGATGCTTCATTATAAGCTTGTAGTATAGGGCTAACTCTATCCACAAGGTTTATGAAGTTTTGCAGGTTTTCGGACCTGCCGTCAAATTCAGGGAGACCGTGTAAATACTTCAAGGGATTGATTTGGATGGCAGGGGCTGCTTCGGCGTTCGCCATTTTGAGATGAAAACAAGATTCGAAATTTTGTCCAATTCCACACCAACCTTACAAAGGATTATTACAGTTTAAGTATTTTTTGCAATTGGCTTTGGGGCAGATATTATTTCTGTGCGAAACAATATACGTGTATAAGTTTTAAAATACCCAAATATACACATGCGTATATTCGCATATGTTTCTTTGAATGTAGAGGTAATTTGGTAAAAATGAAATTCTTGGGAAAGGACTAAAATATTTGTAGTCGAGTGAATATATATGTGTAAATTTAAGTATATTTGAATATTCAAACGTATACGTGCATATTTTTATATATGACAATTTATGAAAATATTTATACTATGTAAAATTTTAATTAAAAGATTAAATGATTAAGATAGTGGTTGTCTACTTGCTTTGATGATTCTCCTTACAGCTGACTGGTTCCTGAGTTTTCCTAGGACTTGTAAATTTTCCTTTATTCGTTGATCTTCCTTGTAAAGTTTATTATGTTATGTAAATCTATTTTTTTTTTTTGCACCTTTTCTATTTCAATATATATGTTTTTTTTCACTGTTTGTTTTTTTTTTGTATTACTTATTTTTTTTTTATTGTATACACTTATTTGGTTTATATGTGTTAGATTTCTCTCACAATAAAAATTTCGTTGTTTCTTCTCTCCTTTTTTACAAATATCACATTAAAATTCTTTCCACTTTTGGTCAATTTTCCCCTAGTTTTACACTTTATTTCGATTTTCGCCCTTTTCATTCACTTTAAAATTTTCACCTTTAAATTTTGTTTATTTAAGGGGTTCGCTGTTTTGATTTTCTTCTTTTATTATTATTATTATTTTTTTTTTTTCCAATTAAACTTGCTTTTAGTAACAAGATCGATGATTTACTTTGTGCTTCTTGAATTTAGTTCACTTCTCAAAAATCTCCTCTTGGGGTTTATTTAATTTACTTTTTCCCGACGTGATAACGATACGCTTTTACGATTTTAAAAAATCACACGAACTTTCGCGAAGCGCATCCTACCGACTGCGCCATTTATTTTCTTCACGAACACTGAATCCAAAAAAAACACAATTTATCCTTAAATTATGTTTTTTATTTTCACTTTAAAAACACTTTTACAATATTTAAACACTTTTACAATATAGGTTTCGCACAATAACTTTATCGTACCTAAACCGTACCGAAAGAATACCCCAATGCAGCCTCACATTGGGTAACGAGGGTATTAAGGCTTGCCCGTACTCTGTTACTACCGGAAAATGACTATCCACCCGAACTTTCTAATTGAATTTCTTTTATAGTGTAAACATGCTGATCTGTTGCAATAATTAGGTCTTGCTAATTGTTGCAACAGAAAGATCGAAAAGGTGAGCATATGACACCTGTGCATATGCGCTATGTATAAAAAACGCGTGTGGCGGAAATGCATTCGTTGCAATTGAATATTTTCAATGGGACGATTTTAATCTATGTAGAAAAAATGCGCGTGGCGGAAATGTATTTCTTGTAATTGAATGTCTTAGCGAGAATGGTTTAATTAATAAAAAATGCGCGTGTAAGAATTTTAGAATCAGCAATTTAAAGGATTTAATTTAGACTGAAAAGTGGAGTATGTAAGGGATGCATCGTAACAGTTAGTCTCAAAATAATTTCCCGTTTCGGGTTCCAGGGGCTGTCCACCAAGAAAGGTGGATGGCAGAACCCATATATGCACTGAAAATTGTTTTATTCACCCAACAATTATCGAATTTTCCAGGTATTGCAAAAAAGGAACTGAATGGCATGAAACAAATAAGACGTTTCGTATGTTTAGTGTATTTCCGATTTTGGCACGGATCAGCCATAAGCCGTTGGGCTCCAAAGAACAATTTGGATATGATACAGCTTTTAGATTCTTATCCTGATATTAATGTAAAAAAGTGCTCTCGCAGCGGCCAAGAGACACATTTGGTATTTATCTGAAATTAACATAGGATTAACATTTTTAGACGAACGTATCACTGAAGCAGAGAAAAAAAAAACAAATGATCTTAAATTTAGAAAAACCGGCAGAAAAGAAGGAGATGAAACGACTGGATGGAAAAACCTTTCAATTTGACGAAAAATCCATTAGTGACTTTGTTACTAGAAAAACTAAAACTTTTTTCGAGTTGTTCGGTATTCACGACAAAAGGGAATATTGTAACACTACAGTCACAGACTTGGTCGACGGTCTCAAGATAGTCAATGATACTGCAGAAAGGGGCATAGCGTTAATAAAAAAATTCAACGATTCTGTCAAAGATGAAGAACAGAAATAATTCCTGCTAAGAGTCGTCTAGTATCGCAGAAGCATCACCAAGCGAACAAAAGAAAAGGATGCAGCTTGTATAGTTAATTAATTAATAAATATTGGATTGTTCGATAATTCACGTCGTTTTTCCTCATAGATCACGTGGACTGCATATTTCATGTAATAGTGATTATGTGGCTTATATTATTATATACTATTTTAATGATTAGACTTTAGACTATCTTCAGTCAAAAACTGAGCGTCGTTAGTAAACCACAAGCTGGTTAGAAATAACCTTGATAATGGACAATCAGCGAGAGCATTATCGGCATATTTTATTGTTTTACTTCCGAAAGGGCAAAAATGTGGTGCAAGCTCGAAAGAAATTGTATACAGCTTATGGTGAGGACAGCCTTACTGAACGCCAGTGTCAACGTTGGTTTGCTCGCTTTTGGTCTGAAAATTTAAATGTGCAAGACGCACCACATACTGCTCGTCCAACCACTACTGATGACGACAAAATAAAGGCGTTTATCAAAACTAGTCAACGTATGACAACTCGAGCGGTAGCTCGACATATCGGATTCAATCGTTTACTTGCACTTGCAACAGCTTGATTACGTAAACAAACTGCATGTTTGGGTTCTTCATGAATTAAAGGAAATCTACCTCACCAAACACATTGACATATGCGACTCTTTGCTGAATTGTAACCAAAACGACCCATTACGAAAAAGAATCATAACTGATGATGAAAAATGGATTGTTTACGATAACGTCGTGTGAAGACGATCATGGACCAAGCAAGTCGACATTCAAAGCCACCAATATTCACCAAAAGAATATTATTCTTTCTATGTGGTGGGATTAGAAGAGTTAGTCTACTTTGAGCTGCTTTCAAGAAACCAAACTATTGATTTGAATGTCTATTGTCCTCAACTATCAAAGTTAAACGAAGAAATCAAGAAAAAACGATCATAACTGGCCAATCGTAAAGGCGTGATGTTCCATCATGATAACGCCAGACCCCAGATAATTGTACCCCACAGCAAAAATTAATGGGGTACAATTATCAACTGATGCCACATGCGTCCTAAAGCACTAACATAGCGCCATCAGACTATCAGTTGTTTCGCTCCTTCCAAACTATTTAAACGGTAAAACTTTCGATTCCAATCAAACTGTTAAAAATGAATTGGACTAGCTCTTCGCTTCTAATTAGCAAGGCTTCTTCAAACGTGGAATTTATCAACCTACAAAAAGATAACAAAAGGTCATCCGACAAAATGGTCGATAAATCATTAATTAATGATAAATATTTCCTTTGAAAAAACATAAAAAAAACAACATTAATTATCGAACAACCCAATACATTAAATGCAACATTTGTGTTACATAATGAATATTTATATTGTATTCTAAGCAAATCTATGTCTTTTTATTTGAAATTGCCATATTTTGATCATACTGTGTTATTTTGAAAAAAGGTAATTTAACATTAATATTTCGTATTTTCTCACTCATACTTCCACTGTGCAACCGCTTAATATTGTCCAACTACTTAAAATTTCGAATATTTATTATTGATCTCAGGGAGACCAAAATCGAGCATAGTTTGGAAAAATATCAAATTTTTTTTACTCCTAATAAATTGAAGCACCCTAATATCCCTAATACATATATATATATATATATATATATATATATATATATATATATATATATATATATAAATGGTCCATTCTGAGGGTCAAATATTGGACGACGCGTTCGATTCGTCACTCTCAGCTACAGCCGCTATATTCTCTTCACTAAGTGCTGGATGTGGTCTAATCAGTCGAGTATCATCTTATGATTTATGCTGGGTTTCAAATTTTCGGATGATATTGGCTATAGTGGTTTCGGTAGGTCGACGGTGCACACCATGCTGCACAATACAGCTGAACAATTTGAATTCGTTGTTGCGGTGTAAGTCTTCCCATGATAATTTGTCAAACAATACTGAATAAAAATTACATTACAGTTTGACAGGAGTCACTCGTCACCCGTCAAAAAATGCCTATTGAAAATCAAACCTCATAATGAATCACATATACACTGACTCCAAACAAGATTCGCACATGTAAGAAATATTCCTTCCTTCTCATTTTAGAAGTAAATAAAATATTGGATAGCCTAAAAAGTATTGAGCCATTTTTGTCACTAGATGGTGTTCGTTGTCATATATCGGGCAATACTAATCAGATTGAGTCTAACTGACATGCGTTTAACAGGTGACATTCTACAATTTTCATTTGGACAGTTTTATATTTCGTCACAAAACTGTCCAAATGAAAATTGTAGAATGTCACCTTTTAAACGCATGTCAGTTAGACTCAATCTGACTCAATCTGATTGAGGGACGTCCCGAAGCATACCAATTTCCTCTTGACCAACAAACACACACACACACCATTTAAAACTTTTCGAGCATAAAATTACAAAGCAGGTAGTCAAGAGCTTGACTACTCGCAACAAATATCGAAAGGTCAATATAACCTTGAAGGAAGGCGAGCTGCTGGAGGAATACCTGGACGAGGAGGGTAACGTAGTTTTTAATGAGTTATATTTAGAGGTTTTCAAATCTACATCTCTTCACTCTCCTTCACCTCCCATCCCACCCGCCGAAAAATCAATGCATTCCATTGCAAAAAATTTAGTGCTGAATAAATTTGACGGGAATGATGTGGACGCGGAATCATGGTTAAATACTTTCGAACAAGAATGTGAAAGACTCGGTGTACAAGAGGTGAAATATTCTGAAATATTGCGTTTGTGTTTAGAGAATGTCGCACTGGGGTGGTACGCGGTGTTTTTAAAAATAAATAAACTCTCGCACGCGTGGGAATTTTGGAAAGCTTCTTTTGTTGACACGTTCGGTTCAAAGTCGTGGTCAGAAATCACCTTCGCATACACTTATAAATATTTGGGCGGTTCAGTTTTAGATTATGCATTAAAGAAAAGGAATCTTTTGATTGATGTTGATCCTGATTTATCGGTAAGATCACAAATAAATTTAATCGTAATAGATCTTCCTAATTATATAAAAACGCGTTTAGAACGAAAAGACTTGACCAAAGTTGACGATTTAATTTCGAAGCTTAGGCAAATAGATCATTCCAGAAACAAAGCCGTTTTGAATTCTGTAAAAAAGCCGGATGAAGTTCAGAAAAAGAATAATAAAATCTTTAATGAAAATTTAAATGAACAAAAAACCTGTGGGTACTGCGATAAAATGGGCTTTCCAGGCAGACGTCACTCGGAAGAAGTATGTCGTGCGAAAATAGCACACCAGAGCAAAAACAAAAACAATAAAATCAAAGTCGCAAATAATATCGAAGCGCAAGATGCAATTTCTCTCCTTGAAAATCCAAAAAACTAATAACGATCCCACTTATAAAACTAAAAATTCTAATGAATGATAGTCCAGCCATCGGTCTCTACGGTTCCGGAGCTAATGTCTCATTGATAAATTACAACTATTGGAGAAAATTGTGTGTAAATAAAAAAATAAGTGGGAATGAACAATTGAAAACAATTTCGGGCAACTCAAATACTGAAGGAAGTGTCGTCCTACCAGTTACTATTTTCAATATAAAAGAAGACTGTCTGTTTTTCATCATCAAAAGTAAATCATTTGAAGATGATGTCTTATTAGGTCTAGACTGCATAAAAAAATTTAGGTTATGCCAAGACGAAAACCTAAAAATAAGTCAAAATTTAGAAAAAGCAGCCGAGATAGATATAGTAAAAGGAAATTTTGAATGTAAAAATAATGAGATGGACGAAATTAAGTCTGATCTTGTACTAAAAGAAATCTTGAGTATTTATAAAGATGTCTTTGCAAAAGATAAATTCGATATTGGGAAAGTCAACGATTATGAAGCCGCAATAAGACTCACTGAAAACAAATATGTAGCAAAAAGACCTTACGGATGTTCTCTGCAAGACAAAGCAGAAATAGAAAAACAAATTAAAGAATTATTAAAATCGGGTCTAATTGAAGAATCGGTCCGTACGCTGCTCCGGTTACATTGGCTTTTAAAAAAGACGAAAATAAAAGATCCCGATTATGTATTGATTATCGAGAACTGAATAAAATAGTCGTGCCGGAAAGTCACCCTTTCCCACGCATTGATGAACTAAAATTGTGTGCAAGAAATTGCAATTACTTCACAAAGTTGGACATGAATTCGGCGTTTTGGTCGATCCCACTTCGCGACAAGGATAAATATAAAACTGCTTTTGTACCTCACCACGGGCACTGGCAGTGGAACTGTTTACCTTTCGGTTTAAAATCCGCTCCAGCAATTTTCCAAAGGACATTATCAAGTATTTTAAGGAAAAATAGCTTGGATTCATTCACTGTAAATTACATAGATGATATCCTAATATATTCAAATAATTATGAGGATCATATGCAGCATACTGAACTGGTACTAAAAACATTGCGCTCCTACGGTTTTAAATTAAATGTCTCAAAATGTATTTTTGCAAAACGTGAAGTGTCATATTTAGGACATAAAATAGGATACAACAGTATTAAACCTCTAAATGACAACGTAGTCGCAATCAAAAATTTCCCTGTTCCACAAACAAGGAAAAATATCAGACAATTCTTGGGAAAATTAAATTTCTACCTCCAATATATCCCGAACTCAAGTATCGTACTGGAACCTTTTCATAACTTGCTCCGGAAAAATGTGCAGTTTGATTGGTCTCCATCATGTCAACAAAATTTCGAGGCGGTAAAAGAACACTTGTGTTCGGAACCAATACTTTCGATCTTTGATCCAGCGTTACCAACCTACATCTTTACGGACGCGAGCATTCAAGGAGTCGGTGCAGTGTTAAAACAACGTCAGGAAGATGAAAAACTAAAACCAGTATTCTATTTCTCACGCAGATTGAACAATACACAAAAATAAAAAAAAGCAATATTTATCGAATGTCTCGCAATAAAAGAAGCAATATTGTATTGGCAGTACTATTTAATTGGTCAAAAATTCACCGTTTTCACCGATCACAAACCCTTAGAGGACCTTAACATAAACAATTGTAACGACCCAGAACTAAGAAAAATCCTTACTTACATCTCACAATTCAACTGTGAAATCCTTTACAACCCAGGTAAAGAAAACTTGGAAGCGGATTGCTTATCTCGCAACCCTGTCCTAGAAGAAGAAGAAGATAACTCCGAAAGCTCAGCAGTAAAAATCGTGAACTTTTTGGAAATAAACGAAATTATCAATGATCAAAAAAATTTCCATTTAGATAACAAATGTGAAAAGAAGAACGGTATCATCTACAGATCACTAAACAATAAAGAGAAAATTTGGTTACCTGAAGCATTTGGTAAACAACTAATAAAAAAAGTTCATGAAATACGAGGTCATGTGGGAGTAAAACAAATGATCTTGACAATAACAACAAAATTTTATTTTAAAAATATGCACAAACACATAAAAATATTTTGTCGTGCTTGTGAAACATGTATCAAGAATAAAACTAGAATTGCAAACTACAAGGTTCCGTTATCCCAGCTGGGTCCAGCCTCAAAGCCATTTGAAATAGTCTCATTGGACACAGTCGGTGGTTTTGCGGGAAACAAAAGCACAAAATAATATCTGCATTTATTAACAGATCACTTCACAAGATACGCATTTATCACAACATCGTCAACCCAAACAGCCGACAATTTTATTAAACTAGTTAAATCAACAAAAAATACTAACAAGATCGACACGCTTATATCTGATCAATACGCAGGTATCAATTCGAATGATTTCAAAAAATACTTAAAATCAGAAAATATAAGACTCATCTTTACAGCAGTAGATTGTGCCTTTTCAAACGGATTAAATGAAAGGACAAATCAAACACTAGTCAACAGAATACGATGTAAAATCTACGAGAACAAAACACGCTCCTGGCCAGCTGTTGCACAAGAATGCGTGCACGAATATAATAATACTATACACAGTTCCACTGGTTTTACACCCTCTTACCTACTAACTGGAAAAGAAGAATCAATACTACCTGATGAACTAAACGAGAACAATGTCGAAAACTTAGATGAAAATAGAAGAAAGGCATTCGAGCAATCGAAAAAGATTCACGAGCAAAACAAGAGGTATTACGACGAGAAAACAAACAAACATGAATACAACGAAAATGATCTCATTTACATAAACAACGGAAACAAATTGAACAGGAAAAAAACGGATCCAATCAGAGAAGAGCCATTCAGAATAAAAAGGAAAATTTCTGAGGTAATATATGAGGTCGATAGCGGTCTCAGGAAAAAAGGATCAAACCTTTTTCACGCAAGCAAACTCATCCCTTTCCATTAATCCGAAATTCCTTCTTCGTTCTTGAGGGGGGGGGATGTAAGTTTGAAACCTCTTTTCAAACTTTGCCGCCTGTCCGTTCGGTCAAGTTACCTTCGGCCAGACGGTTGAGTGACGCTCATTACAAACTTCGCATCGGTTGTGGTCAGGGAGACAGACGCCGCTAGGCAGCCACGCTATGCAGCCACATTTTTCGTGATCATAAATTGTTATTACTTTTGCTTCACAATTACTGTTGTTAATCAAACACTTAGTTAAATCCAACTTGTTGTTGTTTCAGGTATTGTGTTAATCGATATGTTATCAATAATGTAAATAGTGTTAATATGTAACCTTAAATAATATTTAATTACAGTTATTTTACTGCAACAACTCAAGTCGATTTATTCAACTCAGACTCTCACACAAACCCTAAGTTTCCCAAATTTGAAACTTATATATATACATACATATATATATATATATATATATATATATATATATATATATATATATATATATATATACATATATATATATATATATATATATATATATATATATATATATATATATATATATATATATATATATATATATATATATATATATATATATTAGGGATATTAGGGTGCTTCAATTTATTAGGAGTAAAAAAAATTTGATATTTTTCCAAACTATGCTCGATTTTGGTCTCCCTGAGATCAATAATAAATATTCGAAATTTTAAGTAGTTGGACAATATTAAGCGGTTGCACAGTGAAAGTATGAGTGAGAAAATACGAAATATTAATGTTAAATTACCTTTTTTCAAAATAACACAGTATGATCAAAATATGGCAATTTCAAATAAAAAGACATAGATTTGCTTAGAATACAATATATATATTCATTATGTAACACAAATGTTGCATTTAATGTATTGGGTTGTTCGATAATTAATGTTGTTTTTTTTATGTTTTTTCAAAGGAAATATTTATATTAAGAACAAACATTAATTAATGATTTATCGACCATTTTGTCGGGTGACCTTTTGTTATCTTTTTGTAGGTTGATAAATTCCACGTTTGAAGAAGCCTTGCTAATTAGAAGCGAAGAGCTAGTCCAATTCATTTTTAACAGTTTGATTGGAATCGAAAGTTTTATCGTTTAAATAGTTTGGAAGGAGCGAAACAACTGATAGTCTGATGGCGCTATGTTAGTGCTTTAGGACGCATGTGGCATCAGTTGATAATTGCACTCCATTAATTTTTGCTGGGTTATCAAAGAGGTGTGGGGTCTGGCGTTATCATGATGGAACATCACGCCTTTACGATTGGCCAGTTATGATCGTTTTTTCTTGATTTCTTCGTTTAACTTTGATAGTTGAGGACAATAGACATTCAAATCAATAGTTTGGTTTCTTGAAAGCAGCTCAAAGTAGAATAACTCTTCTAATCCCACCACATAGAAAGAATAATATTCTTTTGGTGAATATTGGTGGCTTTGAATGTCGACTTGCTTGGTCCATGATCGTCTTCACACGACGTTATCGTAAACAATCCATTTTTAGGTAAATTTCTCGAGAGAAATTTACCTATTGCGGAGAGCCTCATATATATATATATATATATATATATATATATATATATATATATATATATATATATACATATATATATATATATATATATATATATATATATATATATATATATATATATATATATATATATATATATATATTTATATATTTATATATATATATATATATATATATATATATATATATATATATATATATATATATATATATATATATGGGATATAACGAAATTTGTGACCACGCTAGAGGTTGCAATTTTGCTTCGATTTTCACCAAATTTTCAGGAAAGGTGTATTGGGTAATTATCTCGGTTAAGTTCGTGAACCAGCTATATCGGCCATGCAAAAACAAAATGGCGGCCATTTTAGACGAAAAATCGTGATTTCTGTTCTGACCAAAGTATAGCTCCGATTTGGATGAAATTTGGTACAAGGGTTCATTGATGTATGTGATGAATTTCACAATAAAAAATCCAAAGTCGGTACGGCAGAAACAAAATGGCGGCCGCTCAAAGGTCAAAAAACGTGCAAAATTTTGTTGTTGTAATAGTGGTCAAAGCTTTCAACAGATTTTCATGAAATTCGGTAATTTGATAGAAATTATAGGTATCTAAAGAATTACGTAAAAAAACTGGACGTCGGGTTGCAAAAAACAAAATGGCGGCCAGTTGAAGGTCGAAATTTCAAAGGCTTTTAAAAGTCGCAATTTTGATCCGACATATATGAAACTTGGTTTCTAGATAAACATTACTTACACCTACAGTCTTTGATATTTTGGTGATCATGCATTTGCAAATTTCAAAATGGCGGCCGTTTAAATATGCGTTTTTTTCATGTTTTTGTGGCCCTCTAGCGGTCACATTTTCCAACGGATCATTATGAAACTTGAGATTATGAATCTCTGTACTATGTTCTTGTATTTTGCAGGAAATTATTAAAATTGAATGAAAAATAAAAAAGTCGAAAATTTAAAGCCTAATATTTTTAGCTGCGATTTTCTTTAAAAATTGAATTATTTTGCCCTGTCTAGAGTGAAACTCCTATTTGAACGAGATAGTACATTGATTGATGAGGTCCTAGCATACAACGGTTTAAAATAATCCAAAATCAAATGCATGCATTCAAAATGGCGGCCCCCAAAGGTCTGAAGGCAAGCGCAATTCGCTATTTTAGTGCCAACTGAAATAATGAATGTTTTTCATTGAAACGCTTTAAATGACTTTACTTGAAAGAACTTATAAACCAGATCATTTTTAAGATATTGTATAATATTTTTAACAATACCCTAAAAAATTATAAAATCGCGACTTGTCTGTCTGTCCGTCCCTCCGCCCGTTTGTTCATGCGTCATAACAAGTATTCTCGCAAACCACATGAGCTAGAATGAGGAAATTTACTACGTAGGTCAAAAGTGGTGCCTCTTGAAATTTGCAGTGCAAGAAAATATTTTTAGGGATTTAAGGGGGGTCTCCCCATACAGGCGGGTCTCCCCATACAAGGGGGTGGCATACATTTTTTTTTTATTTCTGTAGCCTTCTAGCAGCAAAGATTCTCAACAGATTCCGTTGAAACTTGAAAGTATAAGTTATTAAGGCAAGTTAATTTAATTTAATTATGCGAAAAGGACTAGTTCACATTATATTGTGTGCCCCCTTATACCGAATAGTTAAACATTGTCTGGGTGGCACAAAGGACCAAGCGACGTAATGTGAATGCAGATCGCACGAGCGTTGTGCGACGAAGAAAGAGTGATGGAGAGAGTGGAAGGGAATGGAGGTAATTAAAAAAAAAAAAAAAAAAAAAATCGAATGACAAATAATACAGTCGAAAATTTACAGCTTAATATTTGTAGCAGCCGATTTCAATAAAAATCGAAATGACGGCCCTCACAGTTCAGAAAAAAATTGAAAATGTATATATTAAGTGCAAAGCAAGTGCTGATTAAACTTTTATGGAAATCTTTTGAAATTAACTATTCGAGCTATTTAAACCTTTGTATGGTTACCACTGTGAACTGTGTAAACAGCAAATGCGAGAAGGGCGAAACCGGTATTTATATGTTTACAACAATTTATGATCCGCCGATTTTCAATATGTAATCCATACGCGTGCAACTCAATTTAATTAGCAAAATATTTGCGCCTCGATAAAAGGTCTCTAAAAACGAACGTGACCAGATTTTTTTTATGTTAATAAATACCCATGTGGTACTACGAAAATTGCAGAAAGAAGTTTAGTAGTAGGCAAGCCAAATTCTTTTTCGAAACTTTACGCTACATACGAGAAATTTACCTTTCCGGCTGGTGCTGCCAACGGGGATTTTCATCATCAGTTATGATTCTTTTTCGTAATGGGTCGTTTTGGTTACAATTCAGCAAAGAGTCGCATATGTCAATGTGTTTGGTGAGGTAGATTTCCTTTAATTCATGAAGAATCCAAACATGCAGTTTGTTTACGTAATCAAGCTGTTGCAAGTGCAAGTAAACGATTGAATCCGATATGTCGAGCTACCGCTCGAGTTGTCATACGCTTCAAAAACTTCTTGAAGTTAAAATTTATATTAGATTTTCATCAAACCATAAATCAAGGTAGACGTTGATCTTGTACTGAAATATATCAGAACTTAATTCGATTCCGGGGAACGCTAAAGATTTTAGCAGTGTTGAATTTTGCATAGCAGTCAAAAAACTTTATTCTAGTATACATGGTATAACTACAATACAACGTATTCAAGAAACTGAGTTTTAATAGATTTGAAATGAAAAAAAAATTGCCATTAAAAAGAGTGAAATAAAAAACTTAAAAAAAAATGAAAACCGACTTGAAAATGCGCTTGAAAGGATGAAGTAAAATTTATGGAAGCGGTGCCAAACCAAGTTCCCAATTTCAACATGAAAACTTCCAACATATGCAACATTACATAAGAAACGGGGAAAAACTGATATGGCACCGCTTCCATAAAATTTATTTCATCCTTTTTAGAGCATTTTGAAGTAGATTTTTTTTCTAAAAGTTTTCACAAGTTATTTTGCCCAAAAATTTATTTTCCTCAGTGATCTCTTTCGCTACGCGTCATTATCAAATTCAATGATTTAATATTTATTAAAATGAATCGTTCAAAATACTTACCTTGTAACTGAGGTGCATTAGGTTTGTAACCCTGGCAGTCTGAATTTATTGTACTATTTGATGATGAGTGATTACTTCCTAATGTTGCTATTGAGGGTACGGGTGCTTTCCGCCTAAACGATTCCAACTCCCGGAAATGACTTGAGAAGGGTGCATCCAAAAATGGACGTTGCCCTAGTCCTAATGCTCGGAACTGATGACCACTAGTTGGACCTGCAATTATAAATTGATCATTTTCTTCCTATTTGAAAAATTGATTTTTTTCGAAACAATTAGAGAAAATGTTCACCACTAAATCATGCATGATTTTTTGCTTAAGATTAGAATGGCGCTTCAAAATAAAATTTTACGATTTAAACTCTTTTTACTGGAAAAATAACAGATATCGTGAAAAGACGCACAAAATATGAACAGAACATCAAGTTGCAGATTGGCTTTTGGCTAGAAAGTGAAGTCAACACCAGTAGACGCTCTTCTAATGTATCCTTGCAGAAGTCACTTCCGGTGCACGCCATTTATCTACGCATAAGAGAGTTTCAGTACAACGAAGGCAGTCTGGGCAGTTATCGTACTGTCTAGGACTCCATGAGAGTGACTGCTACTGTCCACAATTTGTTAAACATTTAAATTGTCCTTTGTCTGCTCCGGCTATAACCATTAGGCGTTTAAGAATGAAACGTATACGTAACGAGCAGGACATTCGCGAAAGCATGAGCTCAAAGATGTTACAGTGTCGTTTTTGTCCGGAACCAAGGTTGCATCCTGATTTTAGGTTAGTCTGTCCTAGTGCGCTCTGCATGCATCGCACATACAGAACGTGATCAGACTCATATAATGCAGGACTTCATAATATAGTCCTCGTACAGTACTCTACAGTGTTTGTCCTCGTATACTTTATGCGAATATCCTATATACAACTCGCGATTAATTAGGCCAAATCATTAACAGATGTTGCTCCGTTCTTTACTAGGAGACATCCTGGTTCCCGGATATGCAAAACAAGTGCTCAATGATGGGTAATGGGACAAATGCTTCATGTGCAGCTACATAGAGTGGCCCCGCAGACAACCCTCGCATGCTATTTTACGCATCTGCTTGCTACTCTACATTCATTCCATTATTTTTACTCATCCTTATTTGGCCGCATCTGTTGTCAATTAGGGCGAGAATGTTGTGCTTTTGCAGTTGGCCTGTAAGCGGAAGCTTGCTTGCCTACTATTCAAATGATTCGCGAGCACGAGTCAGAATTCAGGTGCATTATGTGGTCAATTTTCAACTATTGTTGTCCCATCGCTGAATCCACATACCACATTAATTATGTATAAACGGATATTGAGCTATTACTTAGTGATTATTTATTGATTGATTTATGCCGTTTTAGAAACATAACAATGAAGCGAAGTTTTTAAGCAACGAAATCTGTTTGAAATAGCGTGAATAAACTCGAAATCCCTAGTAGCTAAAGTTAAATTTTTTAAAAGGATTATCACATAAAAAAGTTTCATTTAAAAGTTGTAATCTATGTCTCATCTAGGTGTATACTTGTACAGATGTGAATTTATTGTATGTTGTAAATTGCTTTTGTTGCAGAGCTCTTCTTGAGACGAAAGCTTTGGGGCTGACCTCACAGGTGAGGAAATTGTACAGTACGTCAGTCTAATATACTCGTACGAGGCGACACAGTTGAAGAGGCCGTGGAGGCAAAATACTAGATAAACTATAACGAAGCTATGTCGGCTGCAAACACTTTGATACGCTGGTGCAATGGGCTTGAACACGATTTTAATAACATTTATGTTGAAAGACATTCAACAAAAAGCTATGACAGACTGTGCGTAGAAAGAAACAACAGACTATCTCGAATTTATTAATCAGTGAATTCTTAAATTTTATTTGTATATTGAGAAGGTAAGTAGGTACGAGTAGCCAGGCCTACATTGTACTTTAGTTGGTGAAAGCTGAATCGCATCGTGCTTGGTATTTTTAATGTAATAAGTTTGTCTTTTTATTGAAAAAAATGCCTAAATGATTAGTTTGTACCCTTAGTCGTAGAGTTTATACTATCACATCATGAATTAAATTTTCTGAATCCATACGGGTAAATTTTCCCGCAGAGAGAATGCTGGTTGACAGGAGTGCTTTTGGAGGGTAGTATTCTGCGGCGAATGCCGTCTCCATATATTCGAAGAAATAGAGGCTTCTGTAAGAGTCCTCCTGGATCACACGGAAAAATGACTCTGACTGCTACATGGACTTCGATTCGAGTGACGAAACAGAATTGACGTTTTGGGCTAAACGACATGACGTTTTGGACCTGGCTGCTTTGTATGATAGCGCGGAGGTGACACTAATGTGCGGGCGGCATGTCTGTCCCGGTAAAACCTGGCAGGTCTCGGAGTGCGTTCAAAGTTCGCACCACAAAGTTGGTGGTGTAGGTCAAAATCGCTTTATTCATATCAACCGTTATAAATTTTAAAAGAATATGACCCAAATTCCAATCAATGAAAATACTAAAACTTAATTACACAAATGGCTGTCAAAATTTATACATTATTAATCAAAAACATTTAATCAGCAAAAATATCAATCTCAAATTAATTTAAATTATATATTATCCAATTCAATTGAAAAAGGAGAAAAACCAACGTACAACACTCAAAATTTAATTATAATATTAACACAATAGAACAGTAAACTTTTATCCTGCATCTATTCTGTCATAATCTAATTCTAATCAAATTCAATGAAACATTTTATCTTATCCTAATATAATGCTATCACAATATCCCTAACCTAAACGTTAAACCTTATCTCTAAACCTAACATAATAAGCATAACATATACCTATCCTAATTTTTAACACAAACAAATAATAACAAAACTAAGTGTAGCAAAATTGAGCTAAAAGTCAAGAGGTAAGTAATCAAAAAACACAAAAAATTAACCACGAATACTTCAGCCATTGTCATTCAGGCACCAATACCTAGATTGCTACGCCTCAGCGTGATCAGCCTTAACGAATCTAGCAAATGAGTATCTCCATTGCAATTGTTGGTCTCGTGAACTCAAATCCGGAGGATATTTTATTTTCTTATCTGGGGCCCGTCTATATATGATATACATAATTGAGACAATGTCAGAATCAAAAACATATCGGAGCCAGTAGCGAGACAAATCTCAATATACCCGTCTGTAGGGTGAACAATTGTGAAATCCAGGGGTTTTCGCTTACAGTAACAGATCTTGCGATATGATTCCCCAGAAGTCTCAATTTGAAAAAATCGACTCTCGCCACTTTAACAGTTTGATAAATTTTTCTATTCGATACATAGTGTTTGAAAAACCGTCTCAGGTTTTCTGTACAAACCAGTGCATGCACGAAGACATTTCCTTTCGAAAACTCTTAATCTTTTCATAGTGCTAGCACTCTGGTTGTACCAGATCCGACATCCATATGTCAAAACTGGTCTAACCAGGGTTTTGTAATAGATCACATTGACCTCTTGATCACTGTTTCTATAATGGAAGTGTGATCGAAGGGAGATGATTACTTTTTGTACGTTACCGAGCATGATTTTGATATGTTGAGCATAGTACGGATAATGATTGAGATGAAAATCGAGGAATCCAACACAGGACTTATGTCGAAACCGTTCCGAACTACCCCCACCTGCCATAATGTGGAAATCTTTCCAATAACGTTTCAGGTCTTGATTGGCCCACTGCAGCGTTGTTCGAAACAAAATTGTTTCGCACTTCTACGCTTTGATTTTCATTTGCCCATTGTCGGTGTAGAGTTGCACATCATTGAATATTTTTTGAAGATTGCTCTGAACTATTGTAGCTTTTCGGTCTACCGTATATATGATAAGATCATTAGCAACCGCTACCAATAATCGCGACGGCAAGACGCTAAAATCAAAGCCGTTCAATCGTTTGCGAATGAATATTAAGAAAAGCAGAGGCGCAGTAACTATTCCCTACTGTAAACCATTCAAAACCTTGAAGTCGTGCATTATTGTGAGATTTCCATCAGTTACAACAAATGATTTTCCGTACAATATATTGCACATCATAGCGGCAAGATATCGGGGGAATCTGTCCTGAAGAATTTTAAAAATTAGTACATCTAACCACACCGTATCGAAGGCTATCTCCATGCCAATGAGACATGGTCCAACACATTTTCTGTTGTTTAGTTTCCAACAGATGTCTGAGCTTACCATCGTTATCGCATGTATGGTCGAATGCCTGGAACGAAAACCAGATTGGCAATTCGGCATCAACTCATATTTCTCAATGTGGGCGATTAATGTTTTGTTTCGTATTACTTGAAACACCTGGCTGATGGTAGGCAGCTAGCTGATCGGGCGATAGCTTTTAGGGGTCGAAGATTCTGTTCGTTTCCTCAAGATCGGAAGAACGTTAGTTTTTTTCTACTCATTTGGGAAATATAAATTGTTCAAAATGTTGTTGAGCAATATGCAATTATTCCTAATAGCCACCTCAGGCAAATGTCAGAGAACTTTATTTGGAAAACCGTCAATATCTCATGATTTCTTGTTGTTTATGCTGCCAAATATGAAACATAAGTCTTCGATGCTGACAGGTGGCATTTCCACCAATTTGAATAGGGGTGATGCCCCTCAGTTTTTCCATCCATTGACTACTGACCTCACTCCTGAAGTATGAATGGATTAAGCTTCGGACATTCTTCAAGTGTAATTTCAACGAAGCCAACGAGGGATGGTTGTAGTCCAAAAATCGCCGATAAATATTGTTGACACTTGTGGAAAGAAGGCTTCCCAATCTTTTTTACCTTGCGATGGTTAGCCTTTCATATGCTTCCATATTGTTTCGATGTTTAATCTTGGGAAATACTTTCTCAATCGTTTTTAATGTCTGCTCCTCTAATTTCAATAAACAGAAATCTATGTCATCATTAGTCAGATTCCTGTCATTAGGAACCATTGAATAAGAGTTGCCATCATCAAAAGGGGGACATTGCTTCTCATAATCTTGATTCAAATTCGTTTGAAACTTTCCCCAATCCGTTTTCTTGAAATTCAACCGATGATTTCATATTGAACTGAAATGAGAAAGATATCATCCCTTTGTTAATTGATTTCCATTACGATTGCGTTATGGCCACGATCGTTAAGAAGCACCTACACTTTCCGTTTAGGACTATTAAAGCTGAATTCAAGCCTTGCTTCAGCAATCCAGAGGTTCAAATCTGAATTAGTTCTAGGGTATGTTGGGAGCTCCGATCCATATATGTTAGATTGCCTCTGCATTCAATTTGGTTCTCTGCTTTTCTCAATTTCAGAAATACACCTCTTGGATTATTGTTGACGTTCAGCCATGATTCATGCCGAGCATTCAGAGCACCAGCAAGAATATAATAACTATGCAGCCTGTTCTATTCGAGTATATTGAGCAGCGTGTTCAATAGAGCTCGTCTTTGAGCTTGAGAACATTTCGAACAGCTGTATAGGCAGAGATAACGAAGAGGTTATCCCCACCTAGCAATAAAAATTTGATAATGGATTCTGCAAGAAATTCTAAGTTTTAGGATTCAACTTTATCGATATTTTCGAAACAATAGGGTTTTCTCACTAATATCCCGGTGCCACCTCGCCCATCACCGTTTACGTTATCGTTTTACAGCACTAACGACAACCACACCAACAACTTCAGCACCAACGACGACAACGTCGACGACGTAGACGCTGAAGATAAGAACAATGACAGTAATGACTACAACAAAGATGGCAAAAAATGCACCAGTGAATTGAAAGTGCAGGACAACCTTCTGCAACCAGAAATTCTTGCAATATTTGGACGCAGCAAGAAAATGATGCAAGCGGCGGAGCGCCCGCTGCGAAACAGCAACCAACAGGCCAGTCAAAATCAGGAATGGAAGAAGGAACTGCGGATATCGAGAACCCCTAAGCCACTCTCACAGATATTGAAGAGAGTAAGGCGCTGAATTTGAAGGAAAAAGCTGACGACCCTAAGCTCGCACTGATGCACGATTTTCTTTCTTCACCAAATGAGTCACGGGAGATGTTAGGCAGCTTGATTACTTTTGACCATTCCGAAGAAGAGCAGCTCGTGTGGAAGGCGAGAATGATCCTGAAAGGAATAAAAGCCTGCTGTAGTATCCAAAAGGGCATACAAAAGTATGTCATGATCGTCGTCCTAGAGTTAGAAGGGCTTATAGAGAGAATTGTACACCACAAACGCAAGTGGCTGAAGGTAGAGGAAGAGTACAAGTCTGAGGCACTTGGGAAAGCGCCAGTATTCATGACTCCTATAACCAGCAAAAGGTTAGCGTGTAGCCCAATTCAAGGAGACACAGAGAAGAAGAGGAAGAATGAAGTCCACAAAGAGCACACTACGTCGAACAAGGGGTTCCAAGTAATCCAATACAAAGCAACCAAAAAACCTCTCCAAACTGCGAAAGATCAGTAGCCTCCCCAGGAAGCGAAATGCGGAGGAACACCCAAAGTAACCTGACCTAGGGACATCTAACAACGCAAACCACTTAGGCAGGTTCTGCTGGTCGCACGTATCCGTGGTAAATCTAACACGGATTTCTTACAAGAGGTTAAAAAAACGGTGGAGCTGTGCTACGTACATGCTACCATTAGAACATTGCAGCCCACCAGGCTCGACGGTCTCCTGGTTTCATTTGGGCCAGAGGCAATGAACAGGGACTCTGTCTGTGATGCCCTCAGAGGGAGCGCTACTGTGGCCTCGCTCGAGCCTATGGCAGTGTTCGATATCAGAGATATTTATTGCGGCACGGAAGTGACTGAGGACGAAGACGCCATTAAATGCGAGTTCCCTGGCTTGACCGGGGTTAAAATAAGGCTCGTGATTATTTGCAGTGCCATGGCCATACTGGAAAAGGCTACAATGGGCCTGATAGGAGCTCACTGTGTTAAAAGTATGGTAAAGTGGGGCACAAAATGAAATAATGCAAGGGCGAAACACGTTCAATCCCATGTAAAGACGCTGGACGTAGTGTGCCCTAATCATACGAAGCAGAAAAGATTGTGTGGGCTTTTTGCCCTACACACCTTGTTCTTATTGAAGCGGCCCACGATAAAACTCCAGCGGATTGCCCACTTTTGACGTAGATGAAACTCAAAGAAGCAGTTGTGTCCAGGAAGGCAAAAAGATAAGATGGAATTTCAGCGGAGGTACTGCAGATGGTCTATCAGGGCTGCCCTGACTTGCTGCTCAGTATGTTCAACGCTTTTCAGCGCAAAGGAATAATCACGGAGTGCTGGAAAATAGCGGGGTTTGTACTGATCAGCAAAGGGAAAAAATACAGAGTCGTCGTCTATGTGCCGTCTATTGTGTATGCTAGATACGGCCAGGAAAGTGCTCGAAAAACTCATTAAAGGAAGACTCGCTGACGCAATTCATGTTGCTGGGGACCAATCTACACGGCAATATGGCTTTAGAGCAGATCGCCCCACCATCGACACTATCAGGGAAATGGTAAGCGCGGTTCAGTGCACATAAGCACAAAGCAGTTGACTGGTCACTCTTAAATATCTAATGCAGATTCCGATAGACTAACTGCAAGATCGTAGCCTGGTCCATGATATAGAGGAAGGTCAGCCCAGGATGGGAATTAAATCGAGTGTCACCCAGGGCTCTATCCTTGGCCCTGCCTTGAGGAACACCTCATATGATGGGCTCCTGAGGCTGGAGCTACTAGACGAGTCACCCTTGATCGGTTATGCGCACGGTCAAACATGCGCAACGTAGGCTTGGTATTCTAATGCATCGAGTAAAGAACTGAATGACTGCATGCGGCTTCAACCTTGCACTGAAAAATCCCTAACTGATCGTCTTAGCATAGAAAAGTATTCCCAGAGTCAGGACTATCAATATATGAGAAATTCTGGTATGATTAAAACCATAAGTGAAATAATTGAGCAGATTGATGAGCCTTTCGGAGTAAATCGGGGCAACAGCTGGTAGAGGCAGGGAGGGTAATGGCACTTGCACTTGTGTTATGTAGATAGTCCATAGTGCCTGATGTGGGAGTCCCACATTCAGGGCATAAATAACCACCTTTAATCTCAACCACAAAAAAAATTAAATTTAGTGAAATATGGCTAAACCTTGGTTATCCGCCGTTTCTGGCAATCCGATAATCCCATGGTCCCGTAACTTTCGGAGTACGACTCAATTGTAATTAGTTACAGCAAAAAAGTATACTCATCAGCATTACAATGACTGGCAGACAATGGGATTTACTTGCTTGCAATACTGCTTAAAGATATACTATAGGTAAGTAATGCTGATATTACATCACAGAAAGCGCTTGAGAACTTACATGAAACCATAGGAGTTATCAATTAAACACATGAGTATTTTAGTTTGTTTTAGCACTACAGCCCCTTTAGAGCCTTTCTTAAGATATAGTTCGAATATTTCATTATCTTGGTGGTATGTATCGACACTCGAGAAGGTAATATAGTCAGTATCACGCTTTGGCCATTTATGCTTCCACCCAACTGCGATACATTCTCACTTTAGACCAGCACGTATCATTACTGAACGGACTTATATTGTATCCAAAGAATCATTCAAAACAAATCTCGTTGTCACCAACAGGATTCGAACGAGGGACCTACTGCTTACGGGGTGATCACTCTAACCACTAGACCATACGAACTACTGTACAAATGAAATGTGCAAATTTATTACATCGGCAAATAGTACAGCGGAATTTCGAGACAGTGTATTTTGTATACTTGAATGATTTCCAAACAATGACCTCACGATGATGATTTAGCGATTTGGACCAGGATGGTCATTTGATTGTCTTATCTTAAAAAAAATGGAATTCTAGAGAGATATTCACAATTGTTTTAATTTTATCATATTGCATCACACACGAAGATAAATACATACATTTAAAATTAAAAACAAATAAAAATAAATCACCAATCAAGTTTACTTTACACGCCATTTTTAAAAAAAAGGCTCTTTTGGGACTAACTAACGATGGGAAGACTTATCATTACAAGCCAACGGTCATATATGAAAATCTCAAAAACTTTTATCCAGCCATAATGAAACAAAAAGGACTATGGCATTGGATCCTGGAATGTCAGTTCACCTTATTATCCTGGCGCTGTTAAAGACCTTTTACAACAGGCAAGCCAATATAAATTAAAAATACTGGCAATCCAGGAAACGAACTAGACTGGAAATGATATTCGAGACATGAGATCGCACACAATATTCAAAAGTGGGAAGCCTACTGGAAAAAGAGAATTTTAAGTGGTCTTTATTGTGGATAGGGAGTTCAAATTTTACGTTATTGATTTCAAGGTAGTTGATGAACGAAATTCTTCAAAATCTGGCTGATTAATATACATGCCCCGACCGGAAAAACGACGAAGAAGTTTTACAATCACTTGGAAAGACTAGTCGCCTCATTGCCTACAAACGACACAAAAATAATTCTGGGTGATTTCAACACTAAAGTTGGCAATGAGCTATCTCATAGGGGAATGACCGCAGGATATACGAGTAGTCTCCACAATGAAACATATGACAACGGCCAGCGAATGATTGAGTTTGCAGGCGACAGAAATCCAGTAATACGTCCGACTTGCTTCCCACATCGACACATACATAAAATGGGCAGGGTATCACCGAATGGTAGCAAAACAAACCAAATTGACCATGTTCTGAACATTTCACGGAGACCCTCGAAAAGAATCTGGCTCCCATCTTATCAGGCGCATCGCTGAAAACAAACAACGAGATCTGAATGGAAGTGCACGCGGCTATTAAGACCGTGGCAGAACACACAATCGGACATCAAGCCCAGCGTAAAAGAAATGATTGGTTCGATGATGAATGCTAGAATGCAAAAGATAAAAGGAATCAGGCGTACAAGAAATATATAGGCAGAAAAACCAGGACAAAGAGGGAGAATACTATGAAAATCTCAGAAGGGGAGCGAATAAGATAAATAGAATCAAGAAAAGAAAATACTATGACGCCCAATTGAGAAGCATCGATGTGAGTATATCGGGCAATAACACAGGACACGCATAAACATTAGTGAAAAGCCTAAAACGTGGTTATCAGCCCAAAACCATGCTCTGTCGTGATGACATCGGCAACATCATCGTTGATGAAAACAAGATTAAAGAAAGATGGGCATCATATTTCAAGAACCTCCTTAATCCTCCACACAGCTCCAGAACATCGGTGCCTAAAGATGTTTCCGGAGGGCTTCCATTAGCCCCACAAACTTTGGATGAAGTTTTGTTCACCATCAAAGCCCAAAACAATAATAAAGCGCCGGGCATCGATGAGATTCCAGTGGAGCTCATCAAATACAGATGTGTTTAAGAAGCTATTCACAGAGTCATCGAGCACATTTGGCAACAACAACATATGAAGAACGAGTGGAACCAATCGATTATATTCCCTATGAACAAAATGGGTGACAAGTTACAGTGCGAAAATTATAGAGGCATATCACTACCTGGTATGGCGTGCAAAATATTTTCAAAGATCTTAGAAAGTAAAATTGGATCATACGCCAAGATTTTTATTAGCGAGTATCAAGGTGGATTTAAAGCAGATAGATCAACAATAAACCAATTGTTCACAGTCAAGCAGATACTTGAAAAATGCTGAGAGTTCGACATGGACGCAAACCAAATTTTCGTTGACTTTAAGCAACACGACAGTATTGATCGTAACATACTGTACCGAATTATGCTTTGCTTTGGCATCACAGCCAAATTGGTCCGTCTTACCAAAATGACAATGACGTCGATGACCTGCCAAGTCCGCATCAATAATCAACTCACCGATGCCTTTGACACAAACATCGGACTAAAGCAGGGAGATGAGCTAGCTCCGTTACTATTCAACTTGGCTCTGGAGTACGTCAGAAGAAAGCTACCTGTCAATACACAGGGTACATAACTATACAAGTAGTAGCCTATGCGGACGTCATCAACATTTTGTCACGGTCATTAACAACTGCCAAAGAACTTTTCCTGAAAATCGACAGTGGAGCAAAACTAGTAGGGCTACAAATCAATGAGAATGAAACAAAGCTCATAGCGCAGTCAAGGAAGAATACCCCAAACACACAAAATATCACGCTATGCGGATTTGTGTATTTAGGCGCCAAAATAACGAGAGCCGGTCATGAAGGAGACGAAATACGCCCAAGAAAACAGCTCGCAAATAAAATATTTATTCAGTTTTGACGATCTTGCAGGGCAGCTGAATACACAGGAAAACAAAGCTGCAAGTACACAAATCTGTGATAAGACCCGTATCATGCTATGGGTATGAAACATGGACCCTAACCAAAGCATCCGCAAACATATTGAATGCCTTTGAGCGACGGGTCCTGAGGTGAATAATTAGAGCAAAGTTAGACGGGGACCAATGGCGAATTCAATACAACCATGAGCTGTATGAAATTTTCGGACGAGCCGGAGGTCTCAACGATTGTAAGACTACGGAAGCTGCAATGGGCTGGCCACATGAATCGTCTGGACGAACAACAGATACCCAAGGTATTCGTTGGGAGAACTGAAGAGCGGAGACCAGTGGGGAAACCGAAGAAACCCTGGTCTGACTCAGTCGACGAAGACAGTTCATCGCTGCTCGGATTTCGAAATTGGAGGACGCGGTCAATAGGCTGAGACAGTTGGAAGGGCTATTTGGAGGAAGCGAAGAGCCAAGAGGGGCTGTAGTGCTACCAAGAAGAAGAATTATGAAACATAGCCTTCGGAAGATCAAAAGAGGATCTTTCTGGTATTTGTTTTATCATTTATTATTCATTATTTCTGTGTGATGCACAGTTTTCGAAATGTACCCGAAAAATAAACTCTCTGTTAGAATCACCCGCCGCATTTCTCACAGGCACCCTCATATTTAAAAATCACCATATAATTTAATTGGCCAGCTCTTTGAAAGTCTAACACTTTTTAAGGCAAAATTTGTATTGATACATCCAATGTAAGTCATTTCAAGCATGATAACCGCACCAAACAGTAATTTTTTGCGTATGCAACGGTGTCTCAAGTAGCACATGTGGGTTTTTTGCTGACCAAGAACGCATATTTTGCTTATTAACAAAACCATTGAGCCAGAAATGAGCTTCATCGTCAAGATGATTTTTCGATAATAGTAATCAATCGTAATTTTTTGATGATTTCCAGATGTTGCTGGTGCGTGAGCTTTCCCATTATGAAAATGTTGGCTTCAACTAACGTTTTGACATTAACAGTTCACTACAAACGTTTAAGGATGCGCTCATATAAAGATTCGAAATTGTTGTGTCTCTAATGCAAAACCCGATATATATATATATATATATATATATATATATATATATATATATATATATATATATATATATATATATATATATATAGGTCTGTATAATAAGTAACCGGACCGAGCCTGCCCCGCGCCGTCAAAGCGTCTGCTAACCGGTATCTGGTGCTGTGGTGGTGGTGGGGGTCTAGATAAAGGGAACCGGGCTGCAGCAGTTGCCTCCAAGCGCTTGGATTCATGCATCGAGCGAGAGCGGAGTGCGTGTTCAGTTACGTCGTCGGAGTGAAAATGGAGCGTACGATCGAGCAACGTTTTAGCATCAAATTTTGTGTCAAACTCAAGAAAACGGCCACGGAAACTCTTCAAATGATTCAAGAGGCTTACGGTGAGGATGCTCTGTCCAGAACTCAAGTGTTTCAGTGGCACAGAAATTTCCGGGAGGGCCGCGATGACGTCCATGACAAACAGCGCGTCGGTCCTCCATCAACGAGTCACACGGACACAAGTGTGCAAAAAGTGCGTGATGTGTTGAATTGATCGTCGTCTAAGCATTCGGGCTATCACAGATGAGGTTGGAATTGATAAGATGACCGTTCACAACATTATTAAGAACGATCTGGGCATGAGGAAGATCTGCGCGAAGCTGGTACCCAAACGCCTGACTGATGAGCAAAAGGAGCGTCGTGTTGCTGTCGCTTCGGAAATCCTTGATCGACTGCAAACCGAACCAGAGTTCTTACAGCCCGGATATGGTACCAGCGGCCTTCTTTCTGTCCCCCAAGATCAAGAGACACCTTAAGGGGACGCGGCTCGGGACTCTGGAAAACGTTCAACGTGCTACGACGAGGGCTCTAGACAGCATCGAGGTTGCCAACTTCCAGGGAGCGTTCGGGGATTGGAAAATCCGGTATCAGCGTGTTATCGACTCCAATGGGGACTACTTTGAAGATTTCTAAAGAAAAATTGTACATATTTTGCCAATAAAAAATTTTCCTGAGGTCAGTCCGGTTACTTATTATTCAGACCCTGTATATGTTATATATATATATATATATATATATATATATATATATATATATATATATATATATATATATATATATATATATATATATATATATACAGTCTTCCACAAAAGTCAAGGTACAGTGATAAATATCATGAAAATTGTTTGATATTTTTATTTAAAAAACCTATAGTGATAAAATTTTTTTGGTATTACTTCAACTATAATCATTACACTTTAAATTCATGTAAAACAAAACGAAAATTCTGTCGTTTTAATATATTATTACATATGATGTGTTGGAAAGTCAATGAATGAAGTCCACAAAAGTCATGGTACACCTAAAGAAAAATGATACAAATTGTAATTATAGTCTTGCATGGTTATTTGAATTATACATTTCTTAATATTTTGTCGGATATCCTTTCATCTGAATTACTGACTTCAGTCTTTTAGGCATAGAATATACCAATTTTTTAGTAAATTCGCTGCTGATTCTGGCCCACTCCTCCAATATAACATCCTTAAGCTGCGCCTAGCTTGATATCACTCTTTTTCGGATTTTTGTCTCAAGCTCATTCCAAAGATGCTCTGTAGGGTTCAAATCAGGGCTTTGAGGCGGTGTAGCAAGCATGCGAGTATTGTACAATAGGCACATTCGAACTTTATGCGCAGTGTGCTTAGGGTCATTGTCCTGTTGAAACAAGAAATCTTCTCGCATACCTAATTTGACTGCACTTTGTTTCATGTTGTTTCGTAGAATCTCTAAATAAGAGTTCTGATCCATAGTATTTTCGATGAATGTCAGATTTCCAACTCCAGCAGCAGCCATGCAACCCCAAACCATAACACCACCGCCTCCATGTTTTACTGTTTTAATAGTGTTCTTGGGATTAAATGCTTCTCCTACTTTTCGCCAGACCCTCTTATGCCCATTCACACCAAATATACAAAATTTAGACTCATCCGAAAATAAAACATTATCCCAAAACGTTATTGGTTATGCTTTTGCAAATGTTATTCTTTTTTGTTGGTTTATGGAACTTACAAGAGGTTTTCTTCTAGGCGTACGAGATGAAAATCCAGCTTCTACGACAGCTCTACGCACAGTTTCTGCGCTAACCTCCTTCTTATCATTAATTCCAAGAACATCGCAGATTTTCTACAGCTTAGAAATGGATCTTGTTTTACCATTCGCGAAATTTTTCTCTTGTCCTTTGCACTTAGTTTAGATGGACAACCTGTTCGGAGCACATTTTCCACTCTATTTTCCTTCTTAAATCGATTTATCACTTTTTGAATGGTTGACCGACTTCGCAACACTAGTTCAGCTATTTCAGAATATGATTTGCTCTGATTTGAATGCAGATTAATAATTATTTCACGCTCCTTAATACTCAACTCCTTTCGACTCATTTTTTAAAAATTTTATTAAATAAAAGATACACCACGAATACGGACGCGATATTAAAGACAGCGGCCTACGGTTGTTAACTCACTCTGATAATATGAACTTGGGGGATTCCCCTTTTTACAAATAACAGGGCATTTTCTGCAACTGTACCAAGACTTTTGTGGAGTAGAAAAGAGACATTGCCAACAAAAAATTATTGTCTTCAATGATCATTATTGCCGAATCCCTTTAAATTTATGGAAACTTAAATTCAACAGAACTCGTATTATTACCATTTCATAACTTTTGGTTTTCAAATAAAAATATTGATTCAGTAATACAATTTTCAGTTACCGATTCTCTGTACCTTGACTTTTGTGGAAGACTGTATATATATATATATATATATATATATATATATATATATATATATATATATATATATATATATATATACATATATATATATATATATATATATATATATATATATATATATATATATATATATATATATATACATATATATATATATATATATATATATATATATATATATATATATATATATATATACATATATATATATATATATATATATATATATATATATATATATATATATATATATATATATACATGTATATGTACATACGAGTGTATATATACTACCGGGCAAAAGTATGACATGATCGGAAAAATCGGTTTTTTGGGTTTGTGATTGTTTTGTGTTGTGTTCAACTGCTTTATATGGTTAAATCTTGTATATGAACTAGAAAATAGACCATTTGGCTTTCTGCTATGTTCTTTGTACGCTGGAACTGTCGAATACATTCCCGTCATTGTTTATTCGCGGGAAGCCGATTGCGATCGTTGAAAATGGGCCGAAAAAAAATTCCCTTTTAGGGAAAAGTGGGTAAAACAAATCGTGAAATTGCAAAATGGTTGTTGTTTCAAAGTGTGGAGTTGGAACCACATTGATACATTGATGCGGTTCGCCGAAGCCAACACAAATATTAATCGGAAACGCTCTGCTTGACCAAAATAACAGCTCAAGCTGATCATCAACGAATTTTATTGATTAGGAAGCAAAATTGCTTCGAAACAGCACCAGACATTCGTGCCAAAATCATCAAAACCATGACGAACCCAATTTCGGTGGGTACTCTAAAACGTCGTTTGGGAGAGAAGGGATATTTTGGTCAAAGTCAAAGGCAAAAGCGCTTTATTCAATACTAATTGCTATAAATCTTAAAAGAATATAAAGCAAATTTCAAACAAGAACAATACAAAAAAATTTAATGGCCCAAATGGCTCTCTAAATTTATACGTTATCAGTTAAACACATTTTATAAAAACAAAACTATAGTAAATTCAAATTAATTAAGATTCTTAGATATAATATGATTCAATTGGAAAAAGGAGAAAAAACCAACCAACACTATTCCAAAACTATTTATAATTTTAACAAAACAGTGAACTTTTAGCCTACAACTAATATGTTATAACCTAATTCTAATAAACTTCAATCAAAAACTTTATCGTATGCTAAAAAATTATATCACAATATTCCTAACCTACGCCTTTAACCTTATCTCTAAACCTAATATAATAAACTTAACATATACCTATAACCTATCCCTAATTTTTAACACAAATAAACAACAACACTAAATGTAGCAGTAATGAGGTGAAACTCGAAAACTAGGTAACGAATGGGATATTTTGGTCACCTTGCTGTGAGAAACATTTTCTACGACCACAAAACGAGCGGAAAAGATTAGTGTTTGTTCGAAAATATAAAGATTGGTCAGTAAATCAGTGGAATCTGTGTTATGGACTAATGAATCAAAGTTCGAGATTTCCGGATCCAGGTGCCGCGAGGACGTTCGTCGAAATAAAAATGAGCGGTATAAACCTAAATATACTGTGCTAACAGTTAAACAGGGCGAAGGCTCCGTAATGGTTCGGGCGTCAGAATCATCAAAATAATGCGGAAGGAATAATATCATCATATTCTTCAACGGAGTGGTTTGATCGGCAACGGATTTATCTTTCAACAAGATAAGATCCTAAGCACATCTCCCATCTGTGCATGAACTATCTACCGTCCAAGGAAGAGAAAGCCCGATCAAATTATTATGAGAGGAGTTCAAAAAGCAGACAAAGAAAATGCACAAGACCAGTGAAAACCATAGCTCAACAAATTAAAAGTGGCTTGGGACAACCTCGTAACTGAAACACTTCAAAAGGCTTCCAAGAACTTGCCCTGCAATCATCAAAGCACGAAGTGGACACATTGATGACAAAAACCACAATTAACTTGTCATATTTCGGTATTTTTAAATATATTTATAGAAAATGTAAATGCAATACACATAAATTATAATACAACAAAATATATTTTGTAGCTTACATACGAGACTTAATCATAAAATACTCTTGAAAACAATAAAAATTAATCAAGAACTCAAGAAATCGATTTTTCCGATGATGTGCTTATAATTTGCACGGTAGTGTATATATACTCGTGAATTTGCCTGGAGAAATCTACCTAAAACAGGGATGTATACAAAATATATCCATTAGGTGTTGTTCTAGACATCTTCCCCGACACATCATTGAAACTTTTAGACTGAACGATTAAAAATCAATGCAGCTCTGCTGTTGAGTATCAATTATATTTTATTTTAATCGCTTTTTAAAAATAATGACCTTTCTCAGATTCATATTAGCGAGGTCTCATATGGGATCAAGTTAAGAGGATAATTTCTAACACTTTGATATTAAGTTCCTTTCTAATCGTATGGGACATCGACCCTTTTGTTTATAACTTTCACGTTCACACCATGAAATCAAAGCAATTCTTTACCGAAATTTCATAGTGAAAAAGATATGTCATTTTTGCATTGACTAGAATGAGAACGAGACTGACGTCAGCTTTCAGGCTTTTGTATCAACACTGGGAGATAAACATTTTTCAGGGTTTCGTACTAAAATACAAAACCCTATTGAAATGACGACCTGTGTCCGTCTGTCCGTCTGTATGTCACAGCAGTTTTTCTCCAAAACTATACAAGCTACAGTCACGAAACTTTGTGGAACGGTCTGAAGTGGTGACTTTTTTAAATTCCAAGGGATAAATTTTTTTCAAAGGTTTTTAGGGGGAGTCTCCCCATACTTGTATAGGGGGTGACCCTTCAAAAAAAATTGTTTTCACCTTGGTAGTGGAAAGGTCTCAATGAGATCTTTTCAAAGTAAGTCCCGAAATTGCTTTATCGGTACCGTGGGGGACAGAGGAAGGGGAAATGTAAGACATTTTCGCGTACCCGCCCTCGCGATTGGACATCTTTCATCCGAAAAAAGAAAAAACATGAACGTATGCATTTATGAGGACAACAGCAACAAATACATGGGATGTCATACTATTACTAACTTTGTTAGTAATAGTATGATTTATCAATTTTACTTTTTCTTAAATAAAATGTTAACGGTTATTTATGAGATTAATCTGTCCTGAAAGTTTCACACAGATCGAACTGTATTTAACGAAGTTATAGCGGTTTGAATTGTCCTGAAATACTATGGAACAATATGCGTTGTATTACTATGAAAACATATGGCTATGGAACAATATACGCTTTTTACCGACTCAGACACTACATGTTTGCTGGGATTTGCCTGAAAGTTTCAGGAATGATCGGTATCATGAATATCTCTGAGAATTGGTTCAGTTAGTGGTATCAGTACTCGTAAAACAAAATGGCGGCTGTTTTAAATGGGAAAATTGAATGACTGAGGATGAGTACCTACCCTTAATACTCATAGATGAAACAAGCCGGGGAGGCGGGAGAGAGCTCCTAATAGTAGGGCTTTGAAACCATTGTAGGGTTCAAAAAAAATTTTCTGATGCCATGAATTTATGATTTGAATAATTCACCCTATACTTGTTTAAGAAATCGTTTAAATTTTCCCAAAAGATGCAGTTTCGTTCATAAGCACATAACAGCCGTAATTTGGTTCCATATTAAATCATTTTTCCGAATGCTCGGATCTTTGAACATATTCAAGTAAATCACCATTCCTTGAATTTTCATGAAAATCCGAAGAAAATAAGAGTGCCTTGGCCGATTTGAAATATATATAAACTATCAACATGTGTTATTGTTTTTGCGATTCCATACAATTGAAATGGCGATAACTCTCTTTTTTGTGATTTTATTTCCATGAAATTTCGTAGACTTAAGGGTAATAATACAACCTACACAAGTGTATAACTTTTTAAATCAAATTTTATTAACAAAGTTGAATAAATTTTGATTTCTGAGGGATTTGTTGCCTTTGGACTCGTAAAGACCTTCTTCTTCTTCTTCTTAGCACTACAGCCCCTCTCGGGCCTTCGCTTCCTGCAAATAGCGCCTCCAACTGTCTCGGTCCATTGACCGCGTCAGCCAATTTCGAAATCCAAGCAGCGATGTCGACCGAGTCAGACTCGCATTTCCTCGGTTTCCCCACTGGTCTTCGGTCTTCATTTCTCCCAGCGAACACCTTTCTGGATATCCATTGTTTATCCATACGATTCATGTGTCCAGCCCATTGCAGTTTACGCAGTCTTATAATCATCGAGACCTCCGGTTTATCAAAAATTTCATACAGCTCATGGTTGTATGGGGTTCGCCACTGGTCCCCATCTAGCTTCGCTCCGATTATTCGCCTCAGGGCCCGTCGCTCAAAGGCGTTCAATATATTTGCGGATGCTTAGGTTAGGGTCCATGTTTCACACACACAGGCCTTATCACAGAATTGTATGCTTGGAACTTTGTTTTCCTGTGTATTCAGCTGGTCTTCAAGATCGTCAAAACTGAATAAAGTATTTGATTTGCGATCTGTACTAGTTTTGCTTCGCTGTCGATTTTCAGGAAGAGTTCTTTGGAAGTTTTTAATGACAGTGACAAAATGTTGATGTTGTCCGCATAGGCTACTAATCGGCTCGACTTGTGTAGTAATGTGCCTCGCGTACCGACACAGATAGCTTCCGTATGACGTACTCCGGAGCCAAATTGAATAGCAATGGGGCCAGCCCATCTCCCTGCTTTAGTCCAATATTTGTGACAAAGGCTCCGGTGAGTTGGTTATTGATGCAAACTTGGGAGGTTGTGGATGTCATTTTGGTAAGACGGACTAATTTGCCTGGGATGCCAAAGCAAAGCATTATTTGATACAGAACGTTACGATCAATACTGCCGTATGCTTGCTTGAAGTCAACGAAAATTTGGTGTACGTCTATGTTGAACTCCCAGCATTTTTCAAGTGCCTGATTGCCTGTGAACAATTGGTCGATTTAACGTTTAGGTTAGGAATATTGTCATAGCATTTAATTGAATTTTATTAGAATTAGGTTATAACATATTAGGTATAATATAAAGAGTCACTGTTGTGTTAAAATTATAAATAATTTTTGAATAGTGTTGATTGGTTTATTCTCCTTTTTCCAATCAAATCATAAAGTATGTAATAATCTTAATTAATTTGAATTTGATATAGTTTTTTGATTTAATGTTTTTAATTGATAACGTATAAATTAAGAGAGCCATTTGGGCCATTAAGTTTTCGTATTTTTATTGCTTGGAATTTGCATTATATTCTTTTAAAATTTATAACGATTAGTATTAAATGAAACGCTTTTTAACTTGCTGTAACGCACTGACGGACGAACAGGTACCGATATTAAAAGACTATTGTAAAAAAATTGTTTACCTATAAAACTCTTTCTGATTTGAAAGTTGAAACCTGAAATTCTGCTAATGCCAAAGAAAAAGATGATTGAACGCATAACAAACCATTGTATAATACCATTATAAAGTCACATCGAAAAACCGGTTCTAACCTAAAGGATAAACAAGCGGAACGTTGAATAGAGAGACTGACAGCATCAAAAAAAAATTGTTTGTCAGATGTAAATAACTGGCACACGAGGCTGCAGAATCCTGATAATTTTTAGCGAGTACTGTTTGAGGATAAAAAATCCCCGTTGGCAGCACCAGCCGGAAAGGTAAATTTCTCGTATGTAGCGTAAAGTTTCGAAAAAGAATTTGGCTTGCCTACTACTAAACTTCTTTCTGCAATTTTCGTAGTACCACATGGGTATTTATTAACATAAAAAAAATCTGGTCGCGCTCGTTTTTAGAGACCTTTTATCGAGGCGCAAATATTTTGCTAATTAAATTGAGTTGCACGCGTATGGATTACATATTGAAAATCGGCGGATCATAAATTGTTGTAAACATATAAATACCGGTTTCGCCCTTCTCGCATTTGCTGTTTACACAGTTCACAGTGGTAACCACACAAAGGTTTAAATAGCTCGAATAGTTAATTTCAAAAGATTTCCATAAAAGTTTAATCAGCACTTGCTTTGCACTTAATATATACATTTTCAATTTTTTTCTGAACTGTGAGGGCCGTCATTTCGATTTTTATTGAAATCGGCTGCTACAAATATTAAGCTGTAAATTTTCGACTGTATTATTTGTCATTCGATTTTTTTTTTTTTTTTTTTTTTAATTACCTCCATTCCCTTCCACTCTCTCCATCACTCTTTCTTCGTCGCACAACGCTCGTGCGATCTGCATTCACATTACGTCGCTTGGTCCTTTGTGCCACCCAGACAATGTTTAACGCATCGGTATAAGGGGGCACACAATATAATGTGAACTAGTCCTTTTCGCATAATTAAATTAAATTAACTTGCCTTAATAACTTATAATTTCAAGTTTCAACGGAATCTGTTGAGAATCTTGGCTGCTAGAAGGCTACAGAAATAAAAAAAAATTGTATGCCACCTCCTTGTATGGGGAGACCCGCCTGTATGGGGAGACCCCCCTTAAATCCCTAAAAATATTTTCTTGCACTGCAAATTTCAAGAGGCACCACTTTTGACCTACGTAGAAAATTTCCTCATTCTAGCTCATGTAGTTTGCGAGAAAACTTGTTATGACGCACGAACAAACGGGCGGACGGACGGACAGACAGACAAGTCACGATTTTATAATTTTTTAGGGGATTGTTAAAAATATTTTACAATATCTTAAAACTGATCTGGTTTATAAGTTCTTTCAAGTAAAGTCATTTAAAGCGTTTCAATGAAAAATATTCATTATTTCAGTTGGTACTAAAATAGCGAATTGCGCTTGCCTTCAGGCCTTTGGGGGCCGCCATTTTGAATGCATGCATTTGATTTTGGATTATTTTAAATCTTTGTATGCTAGGACCTCATCAATCAATGTACTATCTCGTTCAAATAGGAGTTTCACTCTAGACAGGGCAAAATAATTCAACTTTTAAAGAAAATCGCAGCTAAAAATATTAGGCTTTAAATTTTTGACTTTTTTATTTTTCATTCAATTTTAATAATTTCCAAAATACAAGAACATAGTACAGAGATTCATAATCTCAAGTTTCATCAAAATCCGTTGGAAAATGTGACCGCTAGAGGGCCACAAAAACATGAAAAAAACGCATATTTAAACGGCCGCCATTTTGAAATTTGCAAATGCATGATCACCAAAATATCAAAGACTGTAGGTGTAAGTAATGTTTATCTAGAAACCAAGTTTCATCTATGTCGGATCAAAATTGCGACTTTTAAAAGCCTTTGAAATTTCGACCTTCAACTGGCCGCCATTTTGTTTTTTGCAACCTGACGTCCAGTTTTTTTACGTAATTCTTTAGATACTTATAATTTCTATCAAATTACCGAATTTCATGAAAATCTGTTGAAAGCTTTGACCACTATTACAACAACAAAATTTTGCACGTTTTTTGACCTTTGAGCGGCCGCCATTTTGTTTCTGCCGTACCGACTTTGGATTTTTTATTGTGAAATTCATCACATACATCAATGAACCCTTGTACCAAATTTCATCCAAATCGGAGCTATACTTTGGTCAGAACAGAAATCACGATTTTTCGTCTAAAATGGCCGCCATTTTGTTTTTGCATGGCCGATATAGCTGGTTCACGAACTTAACCGAGATAATTACCCAATACACCTTTCCTGAAAATTTGGTGAAAATCGAAGCAAAATTGCAACCTCTAGCGTGGTCACAAATTTCGTTATATCCCATATATATATATATATATATATATATATATATATATATATATATATACATATATATATATATATATACATATATATATATATATATATATATATACATATATATATATATATATATATATATATATATATATATATATATATATATATATATATATATATATATATATATATATATATATATATATATATATATATATATATATATATATATATATATATATATATATATATATATATATATATATATATATATATATATATATATATATATATATATATATATATATATATATATATATATATATATATATATATATATATATATATATATATATATATATATATATATATATATATATATATATATATATATATATATATATATATATATATATATATGATGCTCTCCGCAATAGGTAAATTTCTCTCGAGAAATTTACCTAATAAAAAGAAAATCGAACGCTTTATAGTCTGGTCACAGCCGACAAGATAAGGTTATACTTTCATATTTTCTTAGGACCTCTACATGTAGCGACTGCAATACAAAAGCTTACGCCTGTACATAATCTTGAAATTACATCTTATTTCTGAATCTGTACTGCACTAAAACCGACAAGAAACCATTCAGAAGGACATTTTCCATACAACAAAATAAGGCTTTTGCCTCCACGAAAGATCCAATAAAAAGTCAAGGACACCGCTGATAATTAATCTCGATTTCGATTACCCATAAACGCGTCAATTCATTTCAACACGTGCTGCGCCAAAAAATTGCACGCCACTAGTACTTGTAAAATTTAATTTCTGTAAGGATATAACATACATAGTACTTCTATGCTACAAGCTACGTAAAAATAATTCGGTATAAACTTACTTGTTTTGGACCTGGGCTCCCTTGGTCCATCAACGGTCACTTTTATTGCTTTGCTATAGGTCGTCACTTGGGGCGGGCTTGTGGATACTGTTATTGTTAATGTGAAGCTTTTCCCTGATGAAGAAAGAAAAAATTAGTGCAGGAAAGTTCTATTCATTTTCACACATTAACATTACATTAAAAATCAAAGAATAAACGGAACCGCTAAGATCAATCGCAAAACCCCAATTTGGCCAAATCCAAACGGTTTTCAAACGAATGATTGAGTGGCATACTAAACTTGAGTTAACTAATTAGTCGCAGTCAGTTTGCACTGGTGGTGTGGTCGAAAAGGTGCGATGAAAACAGTTTCGAATGGTTTTATGGGCGCCCTAAAGTCCATATCTGATAACCCACAAGGGACTATTCGCTCGTAGGTCCTCGTATTTGAGACTTGAGAGTTTACAACAAAATTGATTGATTTATGTGAACTGCTTAAAAATTAGCAAATTGATTCCATGGACTACATGAGAGGAAAAGGATAGTGTTAGTACTTAGGGAAACGAATACTTTGTACGGCAGGCGTGAAAATTAATATTGCTACAAGGTGCGAAGCGTTTCTTACTAGGCAGTTGTTAGAATCGTTTCTAGATACATATATTGATTCCGATACAATAACAACCTTATTGCATTTTAACTTTATTATTGACCCATCATAATTTACTTATACTCATTAGTACCACAAAAATCGATTTTAGGAAGGTTTAGAATTCATTTACTGAAAATGGCCCAAACGGAATAAGTCAAGCAGATAAGGAGGACGTTACTACCTATGTATATAAGTTACGAATCGCAACTTCTACCTAAGTTACGAATTCTATACGAACACAAGTGGAATGCTTGCGATTCGAACGGCGTGTCATTGCACGATCTAGGAGGCCAATTCTAATCACCGAAATGCGAGAGTACACGACCAGGAAATGCCTCATGTAATAATTGAATTGTTTGACTGGCTGTATGGCGTTGATGTATCGTATAACGCTCCAGTTTTACTAACCCTAAACTCTCAACTGTCAAATTATTCTTTTTCAGAGTTGCCAATAATTTACTGCAAAAATGGCGACAAATTCAAATCATGCGTTAAGTTTGGGACACCCTTTATACTCGTAAGTAGAATAAGCAGTCGTTTATGATTTTTCTAGCATATGGTATTTAAGCAAATATATTTTCATGAATTCAGTTGCTATGAGCAATGGTTCTATGTGTTTAATGTTTTTTATTTATAAATGACGAACACCAAAATCTTGGCCAGAAAGTAATTGTAATGTAGGCAATAGTACAAACCGTTTTATTTGCTCTCATTTGGCCTTGTCATAATTTTGCTTTGGAAAGCGAAAACATTTTATAATATTCATAGGCATTAGCAAAAGTAGAATGTCTACTAAGAAAGATATCAAAACCTTTCATTATTTCAAGCCAATAGCAAATAAGGAGGTGACTTTGATGTTAGCATGCAGCAAAATAGACAAACCCTACTTGTTTGTAATGTACGTTCATATTAGTGCCTAATTAAAATTATACGAGTAAGTAGCAAAGCAACTATGATCAGACTTCGCTTTAAGGCTATTTATGCAAGAGTGGTTGGTTTGAGAATGTTTCTACTCATATTTTGAGGACTATGGCAATCATCATTGTTTATTTTTTCGTTTCCTTTTTTTCAGGTTGGGCCAGGTCAGACGTAGTCGTAAACTGGATTGCGACCTATTTCAACATTCAGGTTAGCTGAGCCCTGTCTGAGGTCTACATGGTCCGACATTGCACTCATGCCCACTTTGTATACGATACACATTTTTCAATGTTTGTGTATCACTGAGTTCATTTCATCGTGAGCCGTCGACGAGTGAACACAAGTAACATACATGAGATGTGCGTCCTGACCATTATCACCCTGAGACCAAGAACGCATTTCTAATCTCTCATATGAGATCTTTGCCCCTGAGCTGTCGATCGATGAATAATTGTCTTGAGACTTAGGAAATTTCCCGAGGCGTTCAGATAAGTACGCATTAGTTCCAGTACGTGCGGCCAGGTGGCTAGAAAATTTCTAGGGCTTACGCGTCTTATTTTCTTCCCTCTCGTCTAAGAAAACTAGATTTACCTATTTGAAGCCGGTATCACGCTGAAGCGTCTGGCCTCGCCCAATTCGACGATTTTCGTGGTTTCAGTTTAAAATACTTGGCATCGTATAAAAGAGGGAAATCGCCAGTTGTATGTGGCTTACCGCTCACCAGTGCAGGAATCCTTCGATCGCTTCGACCTTTGTGACGTCCCCAAGGTAAAAACACAACTGTCACCGCCCGACAAAGGAATTATTCAAGAGTAATTGCGTATCTAAACCAATGCATAAATTGACAAGCTGCCGACGAAGACAACCCCAAAGGTCACTGGGACCGCAAGCGCATATTGCAACGGCAGGAACAGACCGTGAATCCAATGAACTTCACATCAAAAATAAACAGAAAGTTGTAAGCCACTAATATTTATAAATTTATCTAACAGCGAAATTTCTTAGAAGTGCTAATTATTGCGTATCCAAACACCAAATTTTAAAGCAATCACAATAATTGAACTTTTTCTATGAGTTTTAATTAGAGATTACACTATATTTTCTGAAAAATTGAACCTTGCCCAAACTTTGTGCCACCATAGCGCTCACACTCTCACGATGTTTCGCTACTTCGAACTATCACTTCCAACATCCGTTCCTCTTTCCTGTGTGAACTTGACTGCATTTCAGTGTTTTATTACAGTGGTTTTTCTTCTTCTCAGCGACTCTGCATAATTATTTTATTACACGGTTTATAGTTGGCACGTCTTTTTATGCAAGGAAAGGACTTAATTGAAGAAGATCCTGAATTTGCACGGTTATATGAGGCCACCCCACCAGAAATAATCAAAAAATTGAATAATATGCATTGGAAGATGGCTGGTGAAACAGCTTGCAGCATTGGTTAGAGTATCTGCAACAACCATTTTAAACAGCCTGCATTAATATCTTTAGATGACTAAATTTTGTTGAAGATGGTACTGATGGTGGAACTTGGGTTTACCATTTCAACCCTGGGTCAAAGCAAGCGACCTACTTCCCTGATTGTTTTTCTAATTGTGAGGCTCGAAAATGACCAATTATGAGGGGAGGGCGGTGACACACAGTTTTTCCGTGCCTTGTACTTTCTCTTGGATCCCTTCAATTTTTAGTATCAGTTCTGAAAGTTCTTGTCAAGACCATTTATTTGATATCCCACTCGACTACACTTGATGAAAAAATTGTCTAATGGTCTATCAGCATAGGAGGGGATCCCCTTAAAAACCTTTGAAGCTTTTTATAAATCCAAACCACTTGTGACCTTTTGATAAAATTTATCCATCATAGCTTCTATGCTTTTTAGAAAACTTGCTGTGAAGCATGGGTTGACGGGCGGACGAAGTCGACCTGCTGGGACGTGAAACTAGTAGGTCTTTGTAAAATTTGTTTTATTTTTGATTGTTATGTGATGCTTTAATTTCCATAAAAGAGAATTCATAACTACATTAGTTTTCATTGTGGGGAAATTGACTGAGGCTCGTAATAAAGAAAAAGGTTTGACCTAACAAGCAAAAATATATGAAATGAAATAACTTTTGAAAAAAGTAATCACATCAGCATATCTTATACTCGATTATCAGAAAAGTCTGCTTTTCGTTTTTTTTTTGTTTATTTACCAACACCTTTAGCTTAAATATATAATAACATGAAGTTGGTATTTGGACAGGATTCCGAAGTCAAACATCATTTGCATGACATACAATTGGACAGTTTCATTAAAATTTTATATTATTAATGTCAATGACATATAGGAAGCAAAGATAAAATTTTTCCGAGTAAATTTAACACAGAAAAAAAATTTCCCGTATTTATTTAACACGGGTAACGCGAGCTTCTATGCCCTGTTTAAATAACACAGTTTCGAAATGGAGCGAATGAAGAAACACGGACCAGTGCGAAAATAATATTGAGTAATTAAAAAATACTAGAGTGGACAGCCACGTGACCTTGTGGTCGCAACAACCCCTGCGATGACTTTTCCTACTGCTATGCTCTTGTTTGCAGCCTACCAGAGAGCCAAATTGCACAAGCAAACATGGCTGCTGCTCAATGAAAACAAATTTTCATACATTACTTGTAATTTGTTTTCTATTTGAAAAACCTTCAACATTATAAGGGAAACATGCAAAATATTAACATATTAACTACTTATCTGTGAAAGGGAAAAACATACAGATCTTTTTCGACTATAATTTCATACGAAGGCACACACATTTCACTTTGAAATTGTAAAGTAATTTCACAGTGTGACACGTTAAAGTTATTCGAATCAGAAAGCACAATAGAATGTTTAAACACCTGGAATGAATTCAGATCGCGAACACTTTTCATAGTTATAATATCGGATAAAATTCGCGACGAAACTTTGCAATTTTGTCGTTTTAGCGTCCAGTTTGGATCTGCCAACTTGAGAGACAGATCCGATCCAGTGAGCTTCTGAAACAAGAAAGTGAATGGCAAGAGGCAGAAGGAGAGGAAATGACAGAAAGATCCCTTGGAAGAGAGCAGAAACCGGTCGCATGCTCTCCTATGCATTTTATATGAGCTTAGCCCATCCAGTTCTTATTAATCTGAGGAAAATAACACGGATGTACCTCATTCAGCAGTGGACAAGGTATAGACGTGTTTACAATTTGCCGTTCTATGCTAAACGCGTGTAAAAAACACGGTTCGCACAAATTTACACGGGAAACTAAACTAACACGCGAAAAGGTGAAACGGATGTGAAGGCAACACGAGGGTTGGCAAATATTGATTTAATGAAAGTTGTAAGTGCTCGCGCACGTTTCTTAAGCCTTTTGATTGTCCGTTTCCCGTTTGTGAGTCTATTAATACATATTCTCATGAAATATTTAAACAGTTATAATTAAAAAATGTGTTTCGTTTATAAAAGGGAGCCAGTCCAATTCATCAATCGTGTAAGTGTGATAGCATGTGAAATGAAAGGAATAATTTTATAAATTATAAAATTCATTTATTCTCATAGTAAAATTACATAAATTCTAGCTACTTAGCCGTGGAGCTTATTCCTTTCGTGATTAAGCAAGAAACTGCAGCGAAAATAGCTGGTTTAAGATGTGTTCTGCAAAGTTTTTATCAAGATGTTTAATTTGATACTCATATTGACTTTCTTCAGTAAAATAAATTTTGTATGGCTCACTCTCCTATTAAGGGAAACCCCCCTTAAACACATATACAGTAAATTATTTAATATTGTAACTTTCACGATTAGAAGTAACCTCAAAGCCATCCGGGACATTAAAATTTCCTTGAATTTTCATCGAAATGTTAGGGTAGCGACAAACTTATCAAACCT
>OZ017739.1:255079058-255199058 GCA_963969285.1 Odontomyia ornata
ACTTGATGGGCGCGGAACACCAGATCAGGAGCGAAGAATTCCGTTAAGAAACTCCTTCAAAAAGTTCCAGAAAGTAAAGTTCGAACGGACACCCAAGAAGAAAAAACACCTAATGCGAAACAGGAGAGAAAGAAGCCACGACGAGGACCCAGCAGCAGGCACTGCTCGTAAAACCCCTAGATGGTCGATCTTACGCGGAGGTGCCGGGGGACATCAGGGGAAACGTAAGGCCCGAAGACACTAACACTGCCATTAAAACAGTACGACCAAGGCGGCCGGGCTATATACTGATCCAGTTTCGAGCAGAGGCCGAGAATAGGGAAGCAGTCTGCGACGCAGTAAAGAAAGCCCTCGGCAAAAGCGCAACGGCCGAAATAAGAGACATTCACTGTGGCACGGATCTGGCCGAGGTGGAAGAGGCCATCAAAAGGGAGTTCCCTAGCGTGGGCTGGATTATAGCAAGACTGACATCAGAAAACAACAGGGGACAACGCATGGCCATAGTTGACTTGACCGAAAAGGACGCTGAACGATTTCTGAATAAGGGCAAAGTACGAATAGGGTGGGTTGTCTGTAGGATACGGTGAAGAGCAATGCCTCTTCAATGTTTCAAATGCCTCGGCTATGATCACACCACACAAGAATGCAAAGGACCCGATAGGAGCTCCATATATTACAAATGCGGTGAAATGGGACATAAAAGAAAAGGGTGTACGAAGGAGACCCACTGTATTCTTTGCAAGGATGCTGATCCAAGACCTGATTTTGGACACGTCTAAGGTTCAGGGAAATACCGGGTTTTCCAGGAAGCCCTAGCCAAGGCAAAATTAGAACTTCGATGACCCGCAACCTGCAGCTAAGCTTACACCGCCGTTCAGCCGCCCAAAATCTACTTGAGCAGTTTGCGAGGGACATAAAAGCCGACCTCTTGATGCTAAGTGAGCAACACCATGATATAAGTTCAGCATCATGGTATCCTGATGAAACTGGTACTTCCGCCATCTGGGTTCGAAATAGTGATTTCCAGGCGGAAAATTGTGGACGTGGGGATGGTTTTGTGTGGGTTCGGAGCTCAGAGACCACCCTTTTTAGTGTATACCTAACGCTAAACGAATCGATATGATCTTGCCAAGCCAAGCTTCAGGCTTTGGAGGGCACTGTCTCGAATGCAGACGGGAGTGCGCTCGTTAAGGGAGACTTCAACGTGAAGGCAAGCGAATGGGGCATGCCTCAAACAGATCCGCGGGGCAAGACCTAGTGGACAATGTGAACAAGGATCCGTGGGGCCTTGACTACAAGCTAGTTCTGCGGAAGCTTGGTGTATACATGATGTGGAAAAGACGGACTAGATGGTGCGGGCACCCTTCCCCGCCTATCGCGTCCGTGTTGACGCTAGTGAAACAGCAGTCGAGTGTCCACCCTTCACACAGCCAGAACTGGAGGTGGCAGTCCTTTCGCTGAAAGCGAGGAAGGCTCCAGCTCCAGATGGTGCTCCAGCTGAGGTGGTGCGGCTTGTCTATCACCATTGTCCTGACTTGCTGCTCAGCACATTCAACGCGTGCCTTCGGGGCAGGGTTTTCCCGGTACGATGGAAGGTGGCGAGGCTCGTGCTGATCAGCAAGGGGAAGGGAAATCCCGAATCGCCGTCTGCATACCGCCCGTTATGCATGCTAGACATGGCTGGGAAAGTGCTAGAGAAACTCATCAAAGGAAGACTCACTGACGCGGTTCGTGCTGCTGGGGACCTATCTCCTCGGCAGTACGGCTTTAAAGCAGGACGTTCTATCATTGATGCGATTGCATATGTGGCCAGCGCGGTCCAAAAGGCAGAGGCATATAGTCGCACCAAGCGACGTATCGTCCTGTTGGTGACACGCGACGTCAGGAACAAGGCCAATGAAGGATGGAAATTACATCGGGTGCTGCCCAGGGATCTATCCTTGGTCCGGACCTGTGGAACATGTCTTACGACGGGCTACTGAGACTCGAGTTGCCAGACGAGATGTTGCGGCTCTGGTCGCTGGACGCACCGTTGAACAGGCGCAACTTGGGCTAGGTATGCTAATGCGCCGAGTGAGGGAGAAAACCGAAGTAATCATCGTGACGAAAAAGAAAATTCCTAGAGTAAGGATGATCAGCATTGGAGACATCGGTGAAATACCGGGGCTTCTAATCGACTCGGAGATGATTTTCTCTGAGCAAGTTAGGGCAACAGCTGAGAAGGCTGCTTGAGGAATATCGGCTCTGAATCGACCTATGGCCAACATAGAGGGACCCAGCCCATCAAGAAGACGCCTCTTGATGAGTGCTGTAGGATCAGTACTACTGCACGGCGCAGAAGTATGGAGTGACGCTCTCAGTAAGGAGGTTTACCGAAAACGTTTGGCACAGGTTCAGAGAAGAGGAGCATAGCATCTTCGTATCCAACAGTCTCTAATTCGGCGGTGATAGTTATTGCAGGCGTGATACCTGTCAACCTCCTTGCTAGAGAGCGCCGCGCTATTTACCTGTGCCGAAACGAGGATGCGAGGGAGGTGGTTGTCCGCGAAGAGAGACAGCGCTCGCTCAACGATTGGCAGCAGTCTTGGGTGAGTTGCACGAAGAGAAAGTGGACTGCGCCCCTCATGCTCAAATCGGTTGACAAAGGGAACCAGGTGGCACATTATGCTCGGGCAGTCCTAAAATATAAAAGGGACTCACAGCAGCCGGGTGTATTGGGGCTGGGGGTTCACTTTTCTGGTTTGTAGGCACCACACGGCGTAACAAAACGAGAACTGGCCCGAAGTAATGTGTCAAACGGTTCCAGGCTGGGTTCTCAGGTTGAGAGGGGAGGTGTTTAGTGGGTAGTCCAGTCACCTTCTTGCGAGCATGGGAGTCCCTCACTCTGTGCGTAAATGGCATTCACCTCCCAAACACAAAAAAAAAACTAATGTCAATGACATATAGAAAGCAAATATTAAGTTTTCCGTGTAAGTTTAACACAGGAAAAATTTTTCCCGAATTTATTTAACACGGTTGACGCGAGCTTCCAAGCAAATATTAAGTTTTCCGTGTAAGTTTAACACGGGAAAAAATTTTCCCGAATTTATTTAACACGGTTGACGCGAGGTTCCAAGCAATCGTGTCCAAATGACACGGTTTACAAATAAAGAGAATGAAAAAACACGGATGAAAAATAACCAGTGTGAAAATAACACGGATGTACTGTGTTCACCAGTTGACACGGTATAGCCGTGTGCACGATTTGTCGTTTCACGCTAAACGCGTGTAAAAATAGTACGGTTCCTACAGATTTACAAACTAAATTAACACGCGAAAAGGTGAAACGGATGTGAAGGCAACATGATTTAATGAAAGTTGTAAGTGCTCGCGCACGTTTCTGAAGCGTTTTGATTGTCCGTTTCCCGTTTGTGAGTCTATTTATAAATATTCTCATGAAATATTTATAAAAGCTATAATTAAAAAATGTGTTTCATTTGTAAAAGTGAGCCAATAAAATTCGTCAATTGTGTAAATGTGATATCATGTGAAAAGAAAGGAATAATTTTATAAATTATAAAATTCATTTATTCTCAGAATAAAATTATATAAATCTTAGCTACTTAGCCGTAGAATTGATTCCTTTCGTGATTAAGCAAGCAATTGTAGCAAAAATAACTGGTTTACGACCTGTTTTACAAAGTTCTTATGAAGATGATTCATTAGATACACATACTGACTTTCTTCGGATAAAAAAATTTTTTTGGGGGGAAACCCCTTAAACACATAAATTATTTCAATATTGTAACTTTCAAGCTTAGGAGTAACTTGCAAGCTATCCTGGGCGTTAAAATTTTCCTTATATTTTCATCGAAATAATAGGGTACCGACAATCTAATCAAACCTTCGAAGATGAAAGAATTTAATTTTTCCGACAAAATAATTTAAAGTAAAGTTTTATGTCAAGATTGAGTGCATATAAGCATGTTAATCCGGAATCTCAAATTATGCTTTTGTTTATACTGCTTCCTAATTTGATTTTCGAAATCAATAACTTCTCTTTTTAGTTTTTCGACGTAAACATTTCGGGGGAAAATTGTCTACCTTCGTAAGTGTCTACTTAAGATGGAAGAAAATAACAGGTTGCTCCCGATGTATATGTATACGTTGTAAAATAAAACGAAATAGCATTATTTTAGAAAAACACATTAAAAAACAGTATAAACAAAAATGTAATCTCGAGTTCTGGATTTCCACGCGTACGTAAAATAACACGCATGTTTCGAGTTAAAAGAACACGCGTATCCTGTGTGAAATCAACACGTATATCCCGTTTGAAATTAACTCGTCTACCCGTGTGAAATTAATACGCATTTTCCGTGTAATTAAGGAAAATGGATAATCCGTGTTAAAAGTCTCTACATCGTTTGGAATTGCAATTTACTAAAAGCTTTGCATATCAACGTATCTCGTTAACTCCTGAATGGCTTACATTTAAGGACTTCTCATTAAGAATGGTTTGTCGATAGAATTATTTTAAAATTAATTATATACATATATGTATATATATATATATATATATAAATATATATATAGGAATATATATATATATATATATATATATACATATATATATATATATATATATATATATATATATATATAGACATATATATATATATATATATATATATATATATATATATATATATATCGACATATATGTATATATATATATATATCGACATATATGTATATATATATATATATATATATATATATATATATATATATATATATATATATATATATATAGGGTGGGCCATAAGGGTGTTGGCGGTTCAAATATTCGATTTAAAAAAAACTACGAAACATTATTTTTAAGTCTTGAAAATTCCTATGCTTCTACTTTTTAACAATACAAATATATTTGTGTTATGTTTCGTAGTTTTTTTTTAAATCGAATATTTAAACCGCCAACACCCTTATGGCCCACCCATACCCTTATGGCCCACCCATAACCTTATGGCCCACTCTGTATATATATATATATATATATATATATATATATATATATATATATATATATATATATATATATATATATATATATATATTTATATATAAAGGGTTTTCCAATAAGAGGTGTTATTTTGAATAGCCCGCTATTTCGGTAGATATCATTTTTGAAGCTATCATTTTTGACATTTGACAAGTAGAAACTACGCCATCTATAAAACTGGAACGATACACGCTTCAACAATGCATTGAAATTATTAAAATTCACTATGAAAATTGTGAAAATTTGGCAGAAACGTTTTGTAAAACTCGAACATTTCTGGGTCGTTGTATAACACCTCGTCGGACTGCAATACAGAAATTGGTGGAAAAATTCGAGCTGTTGGGACAACTTAGTGATGTGAAGAATAAAACCCGTGCATTTCACTCAAGAACAGCCGAGAATATTGCTGCTGTAGCCGAAAGTGTTGAAGAAAACCCAGGTTTGTCCATTCCTCGTCGTTTTTTGGAATTGCGCATTCTTGAAACGTCATTACACCGTATTTTGCATAAAGATTTGGGTCTTAAGGGTTATAAAGTTCAGTTCACACAAGAACTCAAGCCAGTCGATCATCAACAACGTCGTGTCTTTGCTGATTGGGTCCTTCAAATGCATGAAAATGATCCGGAATTCTATCGAAAAATCATTTTGAGTGATGACCCCCGTTTCCACCTCAGTGGCTTCATCAACAAGCAAAATTGTCGAATTTGGGGCTCGGAAAACCTAAGAGTTATTGTTGAAAAGCCTCTCTATCCTCAACGTGTGACTGTTTGGTGCAGTTTATGCTCCGGCGGAGTCATTGGACCTTACTTTTTCGAAAATGAGGCTGGAGCAACAGTTGCGGTGAATGGGTTGCGCTATCGAGAGATGATTAATGATTTTTTATGGCCGAAATTGGATGGTATTGATCTGGACAACGTTTACTTTCAACAAGACGGCGCTACGTGCCACACAAGCAACGAAACCATTGATCTTTTACGGGAAAAGTTTCCAGACCGTGTTATCTGTCGAAGAGGTGATCACAATTGGCCACAAAGATCTTGCTATTTAACACCTTGTAACTTCTTCCTTTGGGGCCACGTGGAAGAGAAGGTCTACGCCAACAGCCCAACGTCGATTCAAGAGCTCAAAGATGAAATTCGTGAGGCTATCGGGGGCATAGGGCGGCCACTTTGCATTTGGTTATGGAAAATTTAATGTTAAGGATATGGTCCTGTAAGCGTGGTCGTGGTGGTCATTTACCTGGTGTTATTTTCCACTATTGACGGCATAACTACCTTCCTCTTTATAATGAAATAAACATCCGATCATTTATATTAAAAAATGGCATTTTTCTTTTAATATCAAAATAACACCTCTTATTGGAAAACCCTTTATTTATATATAATTATATATATATATATATATATATATATATATATATATATATATATATATATATATATATATATATATATACATATATATATATATATAGATATATATATATATATATATATATATATATATATATATATATATATATATCTATATATATATATATATATATATATATATATTTATATATATATATAAATATATATATATATATATATATATATATATATATATAGATATATATATATATATATCTATATATATATATATATATATATATATATATTTATATATATATATAAATATATATATATATATATATATATATATATAGATATATATATATATATATATATATATATATATATATATCTATATATATATATATATATATATATATATATATTTATATATATATATAAATATATATATATATATATATATATATATATATATATATATATATATATATATATATATATATATATATATATATATATACAGGTATATAATAGGCTTTTGTCGACAGAGCACGCGTGACTCCTATGAAACTGAAATGTAATTTTTAACCAGTATTGTCTGACAAATCATGATGGAAGGACCTTACACCGCAACAAAGTATCCAAATTGCTCAGCTATTTTACGAAAATCAGCGTATTCGTGCTCTTAGAGCAACTTATGGTGTGCATCGTCAACCTACCGAAACCACAATAGCCAATACCATCCACAAATTTGAAACTCAGCATACATTCGTATATCATACTCGAGCGATTAGACCCCGGCTAAGAAGTATTGAAGAGAATATGGCGGCTGTAGCTGAGAGTGTGGCTGAAGACCGTGACAAATCGAACGCATCGTTCAAAATTGGACCCCCTGGCGTAGATGCGGTCAATATTTAAGCGAGATAATCTTTAAAAAGTGAATGTCGTAGATTGCTCTTTTGACTCACAATAAAATTTTGAATATAGAATTCAACTTAATGCCTTTTATTTGAGACTAAAAACCAAGCCTTATAGTGAATCTTAAAACTACAAACAATTTTTTGTTTTTAATTTGCGATATTAGGATAATCAATATTGTATGTCTTTGTTAAATGAAATGGTCTCAAACATGACCTAAATTGGGCCAATTTTTAAGCCCAATTCAGGTTTACGATGAACCGACCAAAGCCCAATATCTAATAATTGCCTTACACACGATTCAAACAAGGCTGGTATGTAAGGTACGGACGTCGAGGGCTAAAAGAGCTACTTGCCCGGATAGGTCATAGCAGACGCAGATGTCTGAAGACAGAGGACGAGCAACAGATGAAGTAGTACCAGTAAAATGCTGGCCAGTAACCTCATTGGAGGCAATTGGCAAAAATGAAGGAGAAGGCCTTAAAGGGATAGATTCTCGATGGTATTAAATAAGGCTGCTAGAAATGCTACAAAAAACTCCGCGTTACAATGAGAAAGATTATCATCCAACCCAAAAATGAAATAAGTTGGGTAGGCAGAACTACGCTCATGTCAAAAGGGTTTTGTACTTACCCTACAATTTATGGATAAATAAAGGGTGGTCCAACCATAATGACGATGTTAATTGTGAGTCACACCTTAACGTCAAGTTTTTCGCCCAACTTAATTTGACATTTCTTTGCTTCACTGTTTGACAAATCAGGTTGCTGTAGTCTTTTACGAAAGTGGGCGTTCAAATCAAAATACATTTCGTGCACTTCGTGATTTTTTTGGTTACAATAATCGACCAAATGTGTCAACAATTTCAGCAAACTGGGTCTGTGGGAAATGTGGAATCACCTGTGCATGCTCGCCCAGTTCGTTCTGCGGAAAACATTGCTGTTCTTCGCGACAGTTTGGCAGAAGAGCCGTCAACCTCGACTCGTCGTCGTCCCCGACAATTGAACATCTCACGAACATCACTGATGCGAATTTTGAATAAAGATTTGAATTTAAACGCTTACACGGTTCAAATGACTTAAGAACTGAAGCCTACAGACCATTTCAAGTGTCGGCAATTTACCGAATGGTTGGCTGAACAGACAGAAGGAAATGAGACTTTACAAAGAAAAACATCCTCAGCAACGAGGCACACTTTCACCTCAGTGGGTTCGTTAATAAGTAGAATTGCCGCATTTTTGCAAATGAGAATCCACGAGTGATTGTTGAAAAGCCTATGCATTCACAAAGAGTGACTGTTTGTTGCGGTTTATGGGCTGGCGGCGTCACCAGGCCGTACTTCTTCGAAAATGAGGACGGTCAACCAGAATGGTGTTCGCTATTGCGAGATGATAACGGACTTCTTTTCGCCAAAAGTTGAGGTTAAAGACCTGGACAATATGTAGTCCCAACAGAATGGTGCCACTTGCCACACAGCCAACGAAACAATGACTCTTTTGCGTGAGAAATTCAATGGCCGTGTTATTCCACATTGTGGCGATGTTAATTGGCCGCCACGATCATGTGATTTGACGCCGTTGAACTGCTTTCTCTGAGGATATTTAAAAGAAAAAGTATACGTCAATAAGCCAAGAACAATTCAAGAGCTAAAGGATGAGATAATTCAGCACATTAACGCCATTGAACCTCAATTATGTCTCAGTGTCATTGAAAATATGGACCATCGGATAGAAGTATGCCACCGTAGCCGTGGCGAGCATTTGGGTGATATTTTATGTCACATATAATTGTCTAACTGTGTCCATAAAATAAGGTGACATTTGAATTTAAACTGCGCGCGTCGAAGGATTTGGAGAATTATGTTTTTCAGGTTGGTAGTACTGTCAGTGACATCTATGTTAAATTTACATGTCAAAATATTCATTAGTGTTTGAGATACGCATCGTTTTGTGAGCTGCTAAAAGAGAGTTTTTCGTTTTGGGCGATGTCGAATATGTGGAATTTGCATTAAATTTTGTTTGCGGAATTAATTTTCTGCTGCGGATACGTTGGGGATTGTGCAGAAAGCCTTTGGTGATGAGGCTATTTCTAAAAAAAAATGTTTACAAGTGGCATAGTGTGTTTCAAGCCGGCCGTGAACGTGTCGAAGACGAAGAGCGTCCTGGGCGACCATCAACCTCTTCTCTTCTTGGATTATTGTGGTGTTGTGCATTATGAATTAATTCCGCCGGGCCAAATAGTCAACAAGGAATATTATTTGAACGTTATGCGTCGTTTGCGTAACGCTATCCGCCTAAAAAGGCCGGAAAAGTGGAAAGACAATTCTTGGTTTTTACACCACGATAATGCACCATTCCATACTGCACTCGTAATTCGTGATCATTTCGCCAAAAACTCAACCCATATCGTTCCGCAACCATCGTATTCACCTGATCTGGCGCCGTGCGACTTCTGGCTGTTCAACAAGCTCAAAAGACTGAACTGAAGGTCGTCCCGGAAACGACGCGTATCTCAAACACTAATGAATATTTTGACATGTAAATTTGACATATATGTCACGGACAGGACTATCAACCTAAAAAAAAAATCATTCTCCGAATCCTTCGACGCACGCAGTTAAAATTCAAATGTCACCTTATTTTTTGGTCACAGTAGTAGAGGCTTCTATTATAATAAAAAATATTAACATAATTCTCTGAAAACTTTTTGTTTTATTTACAATTAACATCGTGCGTTTTAGTTGGACCACCCTGTAGAATGCTTTAATTCAACAAAAACTTTTATGAAATGCACAACAAATATATTCTTGCTTTAGAAGAACTCCATTTTAACCAGTCACCATTTTGTTCCAATGTTACTAACATCATTGACTGATCAGAATCTTAAATGTGTTTTCCGGTATTCCTTCTATCTGAAAATTTGGAGAAGATTCAATCAAAAGTGTAGTGTCTGGTTTGATGGAAAGCCCATTTAGTAGAAAAATCGTATATAATTGTTGTAATCGGAGGAAAATCAAATGGCTATAAAGTCGGGAAATTTTATTGAAACATAGAATAATATGGTATTTTAAAGAACTACTTAAATGGCTGATTTCACCCAATTTAATGATACTGATACAGTTTTACTGACGTAAATGTGAAATTCTACTACTATTAGCAAAGTTCGACGAATTTCAGTCTTTAAGCTATTTGTCATTGGACCTAGCTCCATGACTTATAAGACTTTCTGAAGGAAATTTTGCAAAAACCTACTTGTTTTCTGTCATATATGTCCGCCTGCCCATCTGTCGGTTCGTCCGTCCGTCTGTCCATCTGTCCTTCTATCCATGCGTCACTAGAAATATCCTCCGAAACTATGCAAGCAACAGAAGTGGTGATCCCTCAAAAGTTTAGGTCTTATGAAATATATTCAATTTTTTAAGGGGGTCCCCCTTTCTAACGAAGTGGCCTGCAATAATTTTTTTCATTAAATGTAGTCGAGTGGGGTATCAAATGAAAGGGCTAAGCACTTTCAGAATCTGAAAAATAAGTCATTTTTTGCATTTGGAGTACAAGGGGAGACACAATGCACGAACAATATATGTGTCCCATCCCCTCACGACTGGACATCTTTGAGCTGAAATTCTGAAAAAATCACGAAGGTAGGTCTCCAAAGGCAACAAAAACCTCAGAAATCAAAATTTACTCAGCTCTGTTAATAATAGTATGATTTGTAAATCTTACTCTTTCCCCAAAAATCGAAACGGTGCCCTTAAACATCTTAAATTTTTACATTTATGTAGGTTAATTAAGACCCTTATACCTACGAAATTCCATGAAATCAAATCATAATCAAGTGAGTTATCGCCATTTCAATTCAAATCAACCAAGGCACCCTTATGTGATTTTCTTCGGATTTTCAAGATAATTGAAGGAATAGTGGTTTATTTGAACATGTTCAATGAGCCGAGCATTCAGAAAAATTAACATGGAACGAAACTCTCTATCCTTTCGATGCATTTGATCGATATCTCAAACAATATGAATATAAAGGTACTGTTAAGATTATATTCAAGAAAATGTAAAATTGATAAATTATACTATTACTAACAAAGTTGAGTGAATTTCGACTTCTCATGTATATGTTGTTGTACTCATAAAGGCCTACATCCATGATTTTTCGGATGTAAGGTACCCAACAACGAGGGGGGTACGCGAAAAGTTCGTATATATTCCCTTCCCCCGCCCCCAAATCTTTTCAAAACAAGTCTTAAAATTCCTTACCGGTACGGTACTTGTTTTGAAAAGATTCCATTGAGACCTTTCCGATGACACCCTAGTCGACTACCAATGGTGAGGAAATTTTTTTGAAGGGTCACCTCCCTATATGCGGAGCTCCCCTTTTAACCTCTTTGGAAAAATTTTTCACTCATGAAATTTCAAGATGTCATCACTCAGTCTCTATGTTATTTGTTGTTTCATGGCTGTAGCTTGTATAGCTTCGGAGAAAAAGTGTTGTGACATACAGACGGACGGACGGACGTACAGACGGACACAGGTCGTGATTGCAATAGGGTTTTGTATTTTAGTACAAAACCCTAAAATGCAAAGTATCGCAAACGGCACAAACCCCTAAAGCAGTCGCTGGGAGTCAAATCTACTGACATGCCGGTAGATTCGATGCAGATGCGGGAAATCAACCAACTATGCAAGGATATGCAAAAAGCCATGAGAGCAGTTTCAGACAAAAGTATCTTATTTTGGGTTTGTTGATTTTTGTATTTGAAACTAGTGGGTTATCATGAATAAATTGATAAAATTAAAAAGTGAATTTTTCATATATTTGTACATTGTAGTCGTATACTCCTTTTACTAACCTACAGCAGAGCTCCTTTTAAGCAAATTCAAATAAGATATGGTGCATTACTTCATAGGTGCTTCACATTTTCGAAATATTTTGTATTTAAGCATTTGAATGAATGCACACTATAAATTGATAGCAAAGATTATTGCATTACTTCCTAAACAAAGGGATTTTGTTTGATGCGCCATTTTAAGGCCTGGTTAGGCCTTAATTATTTTATTATAGGCCATGTTTGGGCACATACATAAGGGACTGACTAGTAGCGGTTATAATTTAAAAAAAAAAATCGTTTTTTGACATTTTTTGATTCCTTATACCTTCAGAAATTATCTCCTTAATTATTTTATAGAATTTAATTTTTATATAGATGTTGATTTTTTTTTGAATATTACGATATAAACAGCAAAAAAACTTTCACGGCGATTTTCTCGAAATGGTGTTTTTCAATTAGTCCCGGCTTATTTTCAACAACCACCAGACGGATCTTTTTAATTTTTAGTGGGTATGGTTTGTTTTTATGTCCTCTATCGTAATTTAACAGAAAATTCCAGAAAAGTTTGAAAAAAAATATTGACAAGGAAAAAATGGGGCAAAAAACTTGATTTTCGCAACAATTTTTTTAACATATCCGCCATTTTGTTTTTAAAACAATCTTTTTATAATAGGTGGTAAATTACAATGCAAGACACCTTTATCTTTAAAAATCTTTTTTGAATTTTTTATTTCAGACGGAGCATTACCATTTTTCAACACTCAAATTTGGCGCTCTCTATATATGCATACATACATATTAGAAAAAATTTTTATGTATTTTAGAATATTGTACTAAGAAACTATTAAAGTTACACAAGGTTCTGTAATAAAGGAAACGAGAAAAAAAATTAATTATAGGTCATTTTTTAACCGTTGTAACCGGTAGCATGCCCATAAATAATTTATTCAAAAAAAAAATAACAGATAATTTTCCAGTATTATGGGAAAACCAAGGCTTAGAAATTTTCAAGTCAAGTTCATTCTAGGCTACTGCAAATAATAATTTCAAAGATCATATGATTGGGGTTATGGACCCCAATCGCATGGTCTTTTGAGGTAAACGAAGCCCTTTTATGCAATGCAACAAAATGCTAGTGAAAATAATTCTTGATTGAAAAGGGTTCTCCACACATTTTGCTTTCAACGGTTCAGCAAAAGCGAATGTTTGCCGAGTTCTACATCGTTATCCAGGTGCAAGTACAAATTTTTTAATGTGCGCAGATATTGTATGCATGATTTTTCTAGAACAAACCTTACATTTAATATAAAACTGCATAAACTGTATAGTTGAAAAAACTTTTACGAAAAAAGAAAACCGATTCCAAGACGCCCTAAATAGGATAAAATACAATTTTTGGAGTCGGCGTCAAATCAGCCTTCGCCAGTTTTAGTTATGATTGATTGACAAGTGGTTTCAAAATGGGAAAACTGATTTGTCACTGACTTTCAAAATTTTAGTACATACTTTTCAGGGCGTTTCGGAACCGGTTTGTTTTTTGTTTTTAAAAGTTTTTTAAAAATGATTTTAAGTGGCAACATTAAACTCCAAGAGTGTGCTGACCTGGATTTATGCTAAATAAATAATTATTTTTTTCGCTAAATTATATACACGATTCTTTCAGGTGCTGAAAAATATTATGAAAAGCTTATGCTTCACCATTGGTGTCTTCCAAGTCAAAGTCAAAAGCGCTTTATTCAATACTAATCGGTATAAATTTTCAAAGAATATATAGCAAATTCCAAACAATAAACATACAAAAACTTAATGGCCCAAATGGCTCTCTAAATTTATACGTTATCATTAAAAAAATTTCTTCAAAAAAACTCTGGCAATTAATTAAGACTATTACATATTTTGAAAATCAATTGGAAAAAGGAGAAAAAACCAACCAACACTATCCTAAAATTATTTATAATTAATACACAACAGTGAATATTGATCCTACACCCAATATTTTGTAACTTAATTCTAATAAAATTCAATCAAAGAACTTTGCCTTTATCTTTTATGTGCCTAACCTAAGCGTTTAACCTTATCTCTAACCTAATATAATAAACATAACAAATTTCTAACCTATACCTAATTTTTAACAAAAATAAACAACAATACTAAACGTAGCAATAATGAGCTGAAACTCAAAAACTAAACAACTAAAAACTGGAAACAAACACGAATAATTTAGACATTGTAATACCTGGATTGCGCCGTCTCAATTCGATCAGCTTTAACGAATCTAGCAAATGAGTATCTCCATTGGAATTGTTGGTCTCGTGAACTCAAACTCGGAGGATATTTTATCTTCTTATCAGTGGCCCGTCGATATATGCGATATATTACTGGGAAGCCGTCAGAATCAAAAACATATCGATTCATGTCCAAATACACAAATGCTTCTGGAGGAACGAAGCCAGAGGCAAGGTAAGTCACAATATACCCGTCTGTAGGGTGGAACGGCTGTGAAATCCAAGGGTTTTCAGTCACAGTCACAGATCTTGCGATATGATTCCGAAGAAGTTTCAATATGAAGATATCGACACTTGTCACTTCAGCAGTTTGATAAATTATTCTATTCGATATATAATGTTTCCAATCCATCTCAGGCATTTTGTACAAACCAGTACATGCACGAAGACATTTCCTTTCGAAAACTCTTAATTTTTCCAAAGTACTAGCACTCTGGTTGTACCAGATCTGACATCCATATGTCAAAACTGGTCTAACCAAGGTCTTGTAACAGATAATGTTTACCTTTTGATTAATGTATTTGGAATGAAAGAGTATTCGTAGGTCCGTGACTACTTTTAGTGCCTTACTGAGCCTGATTTTTACATGCTCAGTATAGTACAGATACTGATCAAGATGAACACCGATGCATCCAACACAGGATTTATGTGGAACTCGTCCTGAACTACCCTCGCCAGCCATGATGTGGAAATCTTTCCAATTACGTTTCAGGTCTTGACGGACCCCCTGCAGCGTTGTCCGAAACAAGATTGTTTCACACTTCTGCGCATTGATTTTCATTCGGAAATCGTCAGCGTACAGCTGCACATCATTGAACATTTTTTGGAGATTTCTCTTTCGGTCTGCCGTATAGATGATCAGATCATCAGCAAACGCTACCAATGATCGCGTTGGCGAGACGTTAAAATCAAAGCCGTTCAATAGCTTGCGAATGAAGATTGAGAAAAGCAGAAGCGCAGTAACTGTTCCCTGCTGTAGACCAGTCAAGACCTTGAATTCACGCATCGTTGTCAAATTTCCATGAGTTACAACAAACGATTTCCCGTATAACATAGTGCAATTCATGGCGACAAGGTGTCTGGGGGAACTTGTTCTGAAGGAGTTTAAAAATTAGTCCATCTAACCATACCGTATCAAATGTTTCTCCATATCAATGAGACATGCTCCAACACAGTGTCTATCATTTAGTTTCCAACAGATGTCTGAGGTTACTTTCGTTATTGCATGTGTGGTCGAATGCCTGGCACGAAAACCAAATTGGCAATTCGGCATCAACTCATATTCCTCAATGTGGGCGTTTAATGCTTTGTTGAGTATCACTTCAAACACCTTGCTGATGTTAGGCAGCAAGCTGATTGGGCGATAGCTTTTGGGGCATGAAGATTCCTTTCCTGTTTTCAAGATCAGAAATACCTTAGCCTTTTTCAACTCATTTGGGAAATGTGAATTGCTCAACATGTTGTTGAACAATATGCAATAATCCCTAATAGCAACCTCAGGCAAATTTCGGAGAACTACATTTGGAATACCATCAGTACCACATGATTTCTTGTTGTTTATCCAGCGAAATATGAAACACAAGTCTTCATAGCTGACAAAATAATCAATAAGATTCAAGCTCGGTATGAGGTCAGATGTTAATGTTTCATTGAAATGAAGAATTGGTTGGCCATTCAGGCTTGATTTGAAGTCGGAAACTTTTGCTTCAACGACCTCTGAAAGTATTTCATTCCCTCTCTCAGGGTTTGGTAGATGAACCAATTCAAAATGAGTTCCAATCAGGGCAAGTTTATGCAATCCTTCACAAATAATCCTGTTTCCATTTCTATCCGAAGTCGTACCATCAATTTCGATACCAGCCCTATCGAGAAGATTTATCTCATCACTAGTGACTTCAAGATTCGATACTTTCACTCGAGACTTCTTGCGGAATATGCTATTCACTTTCGCGAACATGCCATCTGGGGCCTGTGGGCTACTACCCCTCAACTTTTCTGCCCATTGATTGCTGACCTCACTCCTGAAGTATGAACGGATTAAGTTCCGGACATTCTTCAGGTGTAATTTCAACAAAGCCAACGAGGGATGGTTGTAGTCCAAAAATCTTCGATAAATATTGTTGACACGTGTGAGAAGAAGGCTTTTCAATCTTTTCAACCTTGCGATGGTTGGTGTTTCATATCCTTCCATATTGTTTGGATGTTTTATCTTGGGAACTACTTTCTCAATCTTTTCCAACGTCAGCTTCTCTAACTTCGACAAATAGACATCTATTTCATCGTCAGTTAGATTCCTGTCATTAGGAACCATTGAGCAAGAGTTGCCATCATTAGAAGGGGGACATTGCTTCTGATACTCTCGATTAAACTTCTTTTGAACTTTCCCCAGTCTGTTTTTTTGAAGTTCAACCGATGATTTTCGTGTTGAACTGGAATGAGGAAGAAATCATCCCTTTGATGATTGATTTCCATTACGATTGCGTTATGGTCGCTATCATAAGAAAGCACCTGCAGTTTCCGTTGTGGACTATTAAAGCTGAATTCAAGTCTTGCGTCAGCAATGCAGAGGTCCAAATATGAATTTCTCCTAGGGTATGTTGGGAACTCCGACCCGTATAGATTGCACCTGTATTCAATTTGGTTCTCTGTTATCCACGATTTCAGGAAAACACCTCTTGGATTTTTAGTGGCGTTCAGCCATGATGTACCAGCAAGAATATAATAATTATGCAGCCTGTTCAATTCGAGGATTTCAAACAAGGAATTGAGTTCCTCCTTGAGCTTGAGAACAGTTCCACCAGTTGCATAGGCAGAGATAACGAAGAGGTTATCCCCACCGCGCAGTGAGATTTTGATAACGGACACTTCAAGAGATTCAAAGCTTTTGAATTCGACTTTTTCAATATTTTGGAAACAATAGGGTCTTCGAACCAATATCCCGGTGCCTTCGAACCAATATCCCGGTGCCACCTCCCCCATACCCTATCGTTTCTTACGAATTCAAAACCCTTGAATGTCATGGAGTGCCATGAATTGATGTGGGTTTCGGTGAGAAGCATGATGTCAGGCTTTTGCTTAACAATGAATTCAAGGAGATAATCACGCCGATGTATAGTAACAATGGAGTTGACGTTGATCGAGATGAGACGAATCCTATCCATGGGAATGTGACTGGATGACAAACTATTTTAAAGCATGTTGGCCTAAACGTTGATTAGCGAAATTTATTTTGTGGTCTTGTTTATTAATTTTATCTGAAAGAGATTCAAGCTGTTGGTAGATTTTGAGAAGCAGCTTATTATTGCCACTTACATTATTTATTTTATTTACATTGTTGTCTGCTGGTCTTCTGGCAGCAAGTGCAAATGATACCCCCAAATGCCCCGGGTTTGACGAAGTTGGGAGGTAATAAATTGTGATTTACTTTGGTTTGTTTTGGGGAAAATTTTACTTTTTCATCTTGATACCGAGGGTATCCTCGATATGATGCTGGATGACCAAATATACCGCGATTAACACAATATAATTTTCTTTTGGCTCCATCTGAGCCAATTTGCATTCACCGGGGGGCGTGAATATCTTTGCACTTAACACAGCGATAGTGCATTGCACAATTGGCAGCCGAATGACCGAATCTTTGACACCTGTAACACTGGTTGACCTCAGTTTTTTGGAGGCGTTCCCACCTCACAACTCTAAAGTTTAAGTACCTTACCTGTTGGAGGGCATTCGGACTGCTATCGTTAGAAATTTGGACCAAATAAAATGGTAATATTTTACCGTCGACAGTTGATCTCTTTGTAGCAAAATTTTTCACACAGATGAACTTAATAGCTGGTGCTGCTTCCTGCAACGTTTCAAGGAGATCAACTGTATTCTCCCGACAGTCCAAGCCCTTCAACAGGAAGGTCTTATTTTTTTCCGCCTTTGGCGTGTATGTGAAGTGGTGAGCTTTGACACTATTAAGAGCATCTTTCGCTAGTTTGAAATCAGTCAGTGTTTTTGACTTGGTTATTAGCTTATCAGCGGTCACTCTCTTAACTTCAAAGTTATCGATCGATCGATTATGTTCGGCTGCCAATCACCGAACCATATCTCCTCCGCGCTGCCCAAAAACGTTAATTGGAGGAACTTTTTCATTTACCTTATTAATTTTATTAGGAAAACCAGCAGACACACCGGTGGGCTTATTCTCCTTCTCCTTATTTTTAGGGTTTTGTAAAATAATTTTACAAAACCCTTCTAAAATCGCGTCCTGTCTGTCCGTCTGTCCGTCTGTCTGTCTGTCCGTCCGTCCGTCCGTCCGTCCGTCCGTCCGTGTGTCACAGCAGTTTTTCTCGGAAACTACTTAAGCCAGAAACATCAAATTTTGTATGTAGGTGTAAAGTGGTGATCTCTTCAAAGTTCAACTACAACCAAATTTTTGTAAGGTATTTAAGGGGGGTCTCCCCATATAGGGGAGTGACCACCCGAAAAAAAAATTTCATTGAAGGTAGCCAATATGGGTATCAAATGAAAGGTTTTGATGAGAACTTTTCAAAACAGGTCTTAGTTTGGCAAAGTTTGCTTCGAGGGGCGCACAGGGAGGGGAAATATACGAAAAATTTGTGTCCCCCCCCCTCGCGATTGGACACCTGTGATCCGAAAAATCTGAAAAAAATCAGGAATGTAGGTCTTGGTGAGTACAACAACAACAAATACATGAGAAGTCACAATTCACTCAACTTTGTTAGTAATAGTATGATTTATCGATTTTCTGTTTTCTTGAATAAAATCTTAACGGTACCCTTAAATTCTATGAAATTCAGTATACAGATGATTATTTATGAGATTGATCTATCCTGAAAGTTTCATAAAGATTGAATCATATTTAGCGAAGTTATAGTGGTTTGAAATTTCCTGTATTACTATGGAACAATATGCGCTGCATTTATTACTATGGCAACATACGGCTATGGAACAAAATGCGCTTTTTACGGACATAGACACTACAGTTTTGCTAGGATTTGCATGAAAATTTCAGGAATGATAGGTGTCATGTATGTCTTTGAGAATCGGTTCAGCTGGTGGTATCAGTAATCGTAAAACCAAATAGTGGCTGTTTTAAATGCGAAGATTGAATAATTTTGAGTTATTTTCCCCAATTTCAACGTTTAAGGTGCATGCTTTGAACACTTGATTCAATTTAATGAATGACTGAAAATGAGTACCTACAATTGATGCTCATAAGTCAAACAAGTCAAGGAGGCGGGAGAGAGCTCCTAGCAAAAGGGTTTTGTAACCATTCTAGGATTCGAACAAATTGTGTTTCCTCCCTCGCGGATGGACATCTGAAATAATTATCAAGGGAGATATTTATGAGTATAACAAAAACAAAAACCTCAGAAGTCGAAATTCGTTCAACTTTGTTAAAAATAGTATGATCTTCGTATTTCCTATTTCCTCCAATAAAATCGTCTTTGACATGTTTCTTGATTCGATTCGATCTGGTGACTGCATTTTGTAAATTGAATACAAAACCCTTCTGACATGAGCGTAGGTCTGTTTACCCAACTTGTTTAATTTTAAATATTGAATGAAATTATTACTACTATCAATATTACCTATGCTATCGTTGCTCTCCATCTCGATGTCCATTTCTTCGTTCATTGCAGACAGCACCGCATAATAATTGGCGCTGTCCTTCGCTCCTCCTGCGCTCAGAATATTTTCACCATCATCGTTTGATGTCTTGCTCCTATTTTGCGATTTTGATTTATATTGTTACATGTACAAAGAATTCTGCGAGCTACTGTCGCAAATTTCACAACCATTAAGAACATCAACAAAATGAATTTACTCGAAACCCCGAGAACCCACCAAGCATGATCAACATCTGAAAGTGACGTCACTCCATTCATTAATTTGCTCGAATCTACCAGGTACCTCTCGGCAGAACATTCGCCAATGTACGAGAAATGGGTTGAATAGGTAGAGACCCTATATAAAGGCGAGCTGAATGAATGGGGGGATCAATCATTACAACCGCAATAGAAAATTGCGATATATTGGAACGCGAAGTAAAGGCGATTGATTGTTTGAGTGCGAAATGATTTTAAGTGGACAGTTGAATTACAATTTTATAGACTAAGTGAAAATTAAAATTGTGAAATAGTTAAATAAGTGATTGTGCATTTTTCATTAACTAAATAAACTCTTTTAATTTAATTTAAAAGACATTGCATTTTCACTTTCCCGGAACAACAAAATTATTGGCCGCGAACCATCACACGTGACAGTGGTGTCAAGAAGTGAGAAAGAAAACTTTGAAAGTGAAAACTTATAAACATTTTTCTAAAAATGCACAATAGGGAAATGTAACGTGGAAACTGGTAAAAAAAATAAGCCAAATTAATAAAAATTCCACTAAGCTAACATTAAATTAATTTACCATGGCGGAGCATAGGGGAGAGGCAGAAACACAAAAACCAAAGGAACCAGAAAATGCGCTGATGCAAATGTTAATGCTGATGCAGCAAGAGCAGCGACAACAGTCATCCAATTAAGTAGTAAATGAACAGTCATCCAATTTAGCAGCGAAGCTGGACCAACAAGCGATCGAAATCAGGGAAGTGCAAAAACAGTCAACCGAAATAAAAGCGATGCTCGGTAGTCTGAACAACCAAATGAAATGCGTTGAGGAAAAGGTTTACCAGCTCGAGGAGAAGGTCAGCCAACTTGAGGAGAGAATCAACTATGAGATCAGCCAGGTCGAAGAGAGAATCAACCATGAGATGGAAAACATGAAAAAGGAACTGAAAGCAGCGAAGGCAGTAGTATCCACCTCACCAGCTCCACTTACAACTTCAGCGCAAAGCTCATCCAGAAATGTGTAAGCACCTATTTTCGACGGTCTGGAGTATTTACAAAATCCAGTTTGTAGCCGCCGCTAGGATAAATCACTGGAATGAGCAGGAACGAGCAACTGCATTGATTCTTGCCTTAAGAGGCCCAGCTGCCGAGCTTTTGCAGACTATCCCCGTTGAGTTACACTCAAACCCGGCTGCTATACTGAATACGCTTGCGATACGTTATGGAGGCGATCATCTGAAGCAGATTTATCGAGCACAGCTACGGCGTCGTATGCGGAAGTCTGGCAAAACCATACAGCAGCTAGCAGCAAGACATTGAGCGACTGGCACTTTTGGCTTACCCAGCTTACGACCCAGAACCTCGAGATGACGCAGGAACAGAAGCGTTCATTAGCGCATTAAGGGACCCGGAATTGCAACAAGCTGTGCGTTTAGCCCAAAAGCAAACAGTCAAGGATGCATTGGCTTATAGTCTGAACTTTGGGGCAGTGAAAAATGTGACTCGTACCACTGCCCGGGTTCGCAAGGTAGTGGCAGACGAGTGCAGGTGTGACCGCGTGGAAAATGAGCGAGAGCTGCAGGTAAATGGTGCGCCTAGATGCTGGGATTGCGGTGAGAAGGGGCACCTGCAAAGAGACTGCAAGAAGCGAAGAAAATGGAGCTATTGTCCAGAATGGTGGAGATTCAGACCGTGTCAGGAGGCTAGAATAGAAGCCCATCAAACTGGAGGTGACAACTTCGTGGGGTGGACGTTGGCTAGGAGGATCGACATCCCCAGCTTCCCCATCGCCGTGTCAAGGCAACATCTTGGGGAAGCCGACTTATGCCTTCTGGTTAAGTTGATGAAGAACATTGCACCATAACAAGCAACACTGGTGCAACCCGATCGACGATCCAACCAGACCTAGTGAGGCCCCAACTACTACACAAGGGCAGAGTTCATGGAAACGAAGACGCCCTATCTCGTCATTCATGTCCAGCTAACTGCAAGCAGTGCCTACGGATTGAGGAAAAGGAACCGACCGTTGATCTGCGGTTGATAACGACCGAATCCGATGAAGGTTGGTCATCGGAGGAGATTCGAAATGCCCAGTCAGCCGATGAAGACATCGGACCGTTGCTCGTATGGAAGGAGACGACTGGGCAACCTGAGTGGAAAGACGTTTCAATGCATGGCACAACCCTGAAAAGCTATTGGGCACAATGGAACTCCCTTCAGGTGGAGGGTGGCATACTCAAGCGGAAATGGGAAACGGCGGACGGCAGCTCCTATAAGATGCAAACTATACTACCCAAAAGCCGAATCCACGATGTGGTTAAGGAAATGCATGAAGGATCCTCGGGAGGCAACCTTGGTGTTAACAAGACCTTAGCGAAATTGCGGGAAAGGTTCTGCTGGCTCCACGCTCGAGAAGACGTGGAAGACTGGTGTCGCAGATGCACAATTTGCGCTTCCGTCAAAGGCCCAAAGCGACGACTGAGAGGACAAATGCAAACCTATAACGTGGGGGTACCGTTTGAATGAGGAAATCGATACACGCTGGTTGTAGCCGATTATTTCAGCAAGTGGCCCGAGATCTACCCCATCCCGTACCTTGTGAACTACACTCAGATCAAGGTCGAAACTTCGAATCACTAGTTCTTAGCGAAATGTGCGAACTGCTGGGAATACGGAAAATGAGGACAACACCGCGGCATCTCCAATCCGATGGAATGGTCGAACCTTTCAACGGCACGCTCAATAAACACCTGGCCAAGATGGTTGACGAGAACCAAAGAGACAGGGACCGACACATCCCACTATTTTTGATGGCGTACAGAGCTGCCGAACATGCATCGATGGGCCAAGCCCCAGCCAAAGTCATTTTTGGAAAGACTATTCGTCTGCCAGCTGATATAAAGTTCGGAACACCCCCTGAGAAAGCCCAAACCATCTCGGAGTACGTAAGTGAGCTAAGACAACGGTTGAACCAGATACATCGGACAGTGCAAAAACACCTCGAATCGGCTACTGGCCGCATGAAGACCAGGTATGATCTCAAGGCAAATTTTACTGGCTTCAAGCAAGATGACTTGGTGTGGCTATATAACCCGCAACGGCGAAAGGGTAGGTCTCCAAAGTTGCAACATAATCGGGAGGGACCATACCGAGTTACAAAGCGAATCAACGACGTCGTATACCGAATACAGGAACATCGTAAGCCAAGAGCCAAAATTAAAATCGTGCACCTGGACCGTCTTGCCCCCTATTACATCCAGGGAGAATCGACTACAACTGGCGATACATCTTTTCGGGGCGAAAAGAACTGAGGTGGGGGCAGTGTTACATGGGCAAAGAATTCTGCGAGCTACTGTCGCAAATTTCACAACCATTAAGAACATCAACAAAATGAATTTACTCGAAAACCCGAGAACCCACCAAGCATGATCAACACCTGAAAGTGACGTCACTCCATTCATTAAGCTGCTCGAATCTACCAGGTACCTCTCGGCAGAACATTCGCCAATGTACGAGAAATGGGTTGAATAGGTAGAGACCCTATATAAAGGCGAGCTGAATGAATGGGGGGATCAATCATTACAACCGCAATAGAAAACTGCGATATAGTGGATCGCGAAGTAAAGGCGATTGATTGTTTGAGTGCGAAGTGATTTTAAGTGGACAGTTGAATTACAAATTTATAGACTAAGTGAAAATTAAAATTGTGAAATAGTTAAATAAGTGATTGTGCATTTTCCATTAATTAAATAAACTCTTTTAATTTAATTTAAAACACATTGCGTTTTCACTTTCCCGGAACATTAAAATTATTGGCCGCGAACCATAACACGCGACAATATATTTGAGTCTTCTGCGTTGGTACTGCTTTTTCGTTGGTCTTGCTTGTTGTTGTTTCCTTTTTCACATTCTTCTTAGTTAATATCGGTTCGTCTTTGCCGGACGTATTCTGTGGCTTGATCACTTTTGGTTTGCTTGCATTTGATAATGTGCGGACCATATCCTCCAAACTCTGTATACGGAGTTCCAACTCATCGTTTTGTTTCGTAACCCTTGCGTTTTCCCTGGTTACTTTTTCGTAATCTTCGCTTGAAAGCGTAATACGCTTGTCATGCTCACAGTTCTCTTGTTCATTTTTCCGCTTTATGATTTTATCATTTGTCATTTAAGAAATGCCTGGCTCTGGGTCCCCCAGCGGTGAGAAGCCGTCGGGCTCCTCCATCCCCCCGGTGAACAAAAACTTTTCTTCTTTTTTGAAACTTTCTCGCAGGTAAAATCCAGATATTCGATAAACTCTTCGAATAGTTCGACGATGTTATAAGTTTTTTTCTAAAATTACTTTCTAATTGAAGTTTTTAAAAATTATTTTAATTTATGGAAAATTCTTGACAGGAGCGAATTAAAAACACGTCTATACGCGAGGAGTGTTAGACGTGGAATTCCTGAATTGTTCGACGATGTAATAAATTTTTTTCTAAATTTATTTTCTAATAGACGTTTTTAAAAATTATTTTAATTTATAAAAATTCTTGACAGGAGCGAATTAAAAACACGTCTACACGCAAGGAGTGCTAGTAGAAAACTTTCTTCTATCTAGTAGAAAACGTTCTTGTTTTGTTATAGTGTGAGGCGCCCTCAAGCTAACGAGAGCGGAGACAAGAAGATGAAGTGTCAGACAAGCGACCCCCAGCACCGACTGCTATGAGTCCCTTTTACCTTTAGGACCACCCGAACATAATGTGCCATCTGGTTTCATTTGTGAATCGATTCAAGCATTATCGCGATTATATTATCCGAGGTGAGCTCTCCCATCTCCCTTAGAGATCCCATCACAGCCTGTCCATGTTTTTCACGCAAAAATGTGTGTCAGGCAGCATTTTTACATTCTGGGCAAACTGACAATCGGGGGACAGCGGTTTATAACGTGAAACATAAAACACCCATGTCCACTCAAAAGCTGGGTCAGAAAAAAACCAGTCTCACCATGCCTTCCACTTAGCCACGGTCTCTCATTCGGGATGAGGCGCGCAGTCCACCTTCCCTTCGTGCAATTCAACCAAGATTGCTGCCAATCTTTGAGTCAGCGCTTTCTTTCCTCGCGGAGAATCGTCCCCCTTGCGACCTCATTTCGACGCGAATTAATACCGCCGCACTCTCTAATAAGGAGGGCAACAGCTATCATCCGCTGGATGGGTGGATATTCTGGATACGCTGGAAAACTCCTTTTAGGTTCCAGAATATCTACTGCGGCTTTTGAGGGACTACCTAAAAGGCCGAAGCCTACTCTACCACACGACACAGGGCCAAGGAAAGATGGCAGTTATTTCGGGTGTTGCCCAGGGATCTTTCTTTGGTCCGGACCTGTGGAACGTGTCTTACGACGGGCTACTGAGACTAGAGATGCCAGATGAGTCGCGATTGATCGGATATGCGGATGATGTTGCGGCTCTGGTCGCTGAACGGGCGCAACTTAGGCTAGTTATGCTAATGCGCCGAGTGAGGCACTGGATGACTGCTCGCGGGCTCAGTTTAGCACTGGAGAAAACCAAAGTGGTCATCTTGACAAAAAAGAGAATCCCTAGAGTAAGGATGATCATTATTGGAGACATAAGAATTGAAGCCATCGGTGAAGGACGTGGCAACGGCTGAGAAGGCTGCTTCGGGAATATCGGCTCTAAGTCGACTTATGGCCAACGTTGGGGGACCCAGCCCATCAAGAAGACGCCTCTTGATGAGTGCTTTAGGGTCAGTGCTACTGTACCGAGCAGAGGTATGGGGCGACGCTCTCAGTAAGGAGGTTTACCGAAAACGCCTGGGACAGGTACAGAGGAGACGGGCACTGAGGATTGCATGTTCGTATCCGATTGCAGGCGTGATACCTGTCAGCCTCATTGCTAGAGAGCACCGCGCTATTTATCAGCGTTGAAACGAGGATGTGAGGGAGATGGTTGCCCACGAAGAGAGACAGCGCTCACTCAACGAGTGGCAGCAGTCTTGGAGGAATTGTGTGAAAGGAAGGTGGACTGCGCGCCTCATCCAGGATGTGAGACCGTGGCTAAATCGAAGGCATGGTGAGACTGACTTCTATCTGACCCAGCTTTTGAGCGGTGATGGGTGTTTTCAGCTTTACCTGCACAAGATCGGTAAGTCACGGTCCCTCGATTGTCGGTATTGTCAAGGAGAGGAAGACAATGTCTGCCACACATTTTTTGCGTGCAAAAATGGGTTGGCTGCAAAGGGCCCTTTACAGGGAGACGGGAGAGCTCACCTCGGATAATATAGTCGCGGTGATACTCGAATCGGTTGACAAATGGAATTAGGTGGCACATTACATTTGGGCAGTCCTAAAACATAAAAGGGACTCACAGCTGCCGCAGATGTTGGGGCTGGGGAATCGCTTTTCTGGCACATTCTCTTCCCTTCTTCCCTCCCGCTAGAAGAGGGATCCGCCAGCTTGAAGGCACCATACGGCGTAACAAAACGAGACCTGGCCCGAAGTAATGTGTCAAACGGTTCCAGGCTAGGTTCTCAGGTTGACATGGGAGGTGTTTAGTGGGAAGTCTAAATGGCTTTTCGCGAACATGGGAGTCCCACACTCACAGAGTGTCGGACACGAAGATGCAATCCTCAACGCTCTTCTTATCTCTACCTGTGCCAAGCGATTTCGGTACAGCTCCTTGCTGAGAGCGTCGCCCCACACCTCTGCTCCGTACAGTAGCACTGACCCTACAGCACTCATCAAGAGGCGTCTTCTTGATGGGTTGGACGCCCTACGTTGGCCATAAGTCAACTCTGAGCCGATACTCCCGAAGCAGCCTTCTCCGTCGTTGCCCTGATTTGCTCACAGAAACTCATCTTTGAGTTGATCAGTAGCCCCAGCTACTTTACCGCTGCAGGATACGCGTTATTGTAGTTCTGAATTTGCCTTGGCTGGGACTTCTTGGACAACCCGAAAGTTCCCTGATCCCAAGACTTTCTCAAGATCCGGTTTGGGATCAGCATTTATAACATATGGAACTCCTATCAGGTCCTTTGCATACTTGTGTGGTGCGACCACAGCCAAGGCATTTGAAACATTGAAAAGGCACTGCTCTTCGCCGTATCCTGCAGACAACCCACCCTATTCTTACTTTGCCCTTAGTCAGAAATTGTGCGGCGTCCATTTCGGTCAAGTCAATGATTGGCATGCGTTGTCGCCTATGATTTTCTATTGTCAGCTTCCCTTTGATCCTGCCCACGCTGGGGAACTACCTTTTGATGGGTTCTTTAAGTCAATACGTCTTATTTCCATCATTTCTTCCGGCTCGAGCGAGGCTATAATTGCGCTTTTATCGACGACTTTCTTGATTGCGTCGCAGAATGCTGCTGTAATGTCGGCCACTACTTTAATGGCAGTGTTTGTGTATTCGGGCCTTACATTTTTACCTGATATCCCGCAGCACTTCTGCGTGGGATCGACTATTTTATGGATTTGCGAGCAGTGCCTGCTGCCGGGGTCTTCATCGGCGCTTTTTTCGCTCCTGTTTCGCATCAGGTTTTTTTCTTGTTGGGCGTCCGCGCGAATTTTATTTTCAGGACCTTTTTGAAGGAGTTTCTTGGCAGCTTTCTTCGCTCCTTTTGCCAGCACTGTCGCATCAAGTGCCTCTTTCTTGCTTCTTGTATCCCGAGCTCCTTCGATTGGGCTAGACGCTATTCATTTATTGATGTTTGATAGTGGAGTTATGTGCGCGTTTCATTTAGGCTTTACCTTCTTCTTCGTCGGCCTTCTGATGGTCTTCGGCCTTTAACTTTCTCCTCCGGTGGCACCCTTTGTGGTCTAGGAGCTTCTCTAGTTCAAGGAACCAGTTTTTTACACTTATACTGATTTATAGATTTATTCTTTTTAAAATATTACCCACTTTACGGATTAGCTTTTCTTCTTCATGTCGCTTTTCTTGAGAGAGGTTATCGGCTTCTGTTTCCGAATACAGTACTTCCGCCACATTTTCGATCGCGGCGGCGAAATCACACAATGGCACTTTGTTGGTATGGTCACACGTTTCTTTTCCTCCCGTGATCATTTTATGGACTCCAGGATGCTAAGTTATTATTTCGGGATTTAAGACCCTTGCTTCGGTAGCGGTTGAAGCAGTAACCATCGACTTTTTGATGTTCATTATATTTTCTCCGCGACGAATCCTGAAGATTTTTTAAGGACTTTTAAGACGTTCCGGCGTTTGCTTAATTTTTTTTACTACGCCCAAACGCCGCAGGAATCTCAGTCTGGTCAAGGCTGTCTGTTAACCTCGGTTTTTCTTCCGTCTTTTCTGTCATTGTACTCATCGTCGTTTTTGTCATCATTTGTACCACTCCCGATGTGCTGTGAACATCGTAGCTGCTGCCGCTGGTTGCGTTGTTGTTACTTTTACATTTTATTACCCTTTTCTTGGCTTTTTAAAATCTTTTTTAGGGTTTTTAGTTAGTCCAGTTTTATTTGGCCCCCCTCGGAGCCGCTATCTCCATTCGTGTATGTAGTCAATTTTTGGGTTCCATGGTTATCTTTGCAGAGCAGGGAGACCATGCGAGGGTTAGCACAAGCTCTTATGGGGACAAGCGCCCAGAGCCAGACCAGCGCTAGTCGGGAGTCCGTCTCAACCGAACTTAAACCACCCATCCAATGGTGCGAGCTTCAAACGTAATCCGAGGCCTGCCAAGCTTTATTCGGGATAGAGACGGTATGATAGTTGAATTGGAGCCGTTCACGCATAAGTGTCACCTCGGCGTTACCGTTTAAGGCAACTAGGTCTAAACCATCATATCCGCCAGCCCAAGGCGTCAATTCCAGTTCGCTGTCCGAAGTGTAGTCCGGATTCAGTCAGGGTCGTTACCCATCATCCCAGGAAGAACCTCAAGGCGGCCTCCATATCCTCGGGTCCATGGGGGCGGCGCTCTCCAAAGAATGCTATTCTCCCAGAGTATTCCTGCCGACCGGCATTCTTCCTGCGAGAATTCCCTCGGGTACGTGGGAGGCGGCACTCCCCAAAAAATGCTGGCATTTGAGAGTATTCATGTGGGCCAGCCTCCCACCTCCAGGGAAGCTTTGCCTAACGAATTTTGTCCTTTACCGTTACTGGATTCACATGTCCTCCCGATGAAAGCCAATGACAAGCGAGCTCAAGCGTTTAGTAGAACTGAATCTTTTTACCTATCCTCATTCAAGATGCGTGACCATACATAAATACATGCAAAGTAAAAAATATACATTCGAAACTGATAACCTTCTCTCTTATGGAAGTCGGTTAAAAAATAAATCAGTTGAGTCGACAGGAAAACACTCGTACCTCGAGGGCTTTTTGAACACCTTAGGGTTAAAAGCAACTTTTCGGATGACAAGAATGGATGAATGGACTTCTGCAACTATTGCACGTACGAGAGATCCTTTGAATATATTCAATAGATTGAAGATATTTATCATAATCGCAAAAAGCCGCCATTTGGTTCAAGCCAAGTTATATTTTGATATCACCTTCTCGAGCAACCCTGCATACGATCAAAATAATGGGATACTTTATCCATCTCTAAGCGAATACTCGACAAGGGCTGCAGTGCTAAAACAAAAAAGTTAATTTTTCTGAATACTCAGCTCATTATACAGGTACATATTAAAATCAAACCCTTTTCTTGAAGTTTTCATGAAATGCGCAGAAAATAGCAGTTTCCAGATCTTATTGAAATTTTAATCAACCACAAACATATGTTGTTATTGTAAATCAATATAATTGAAATGGCTGTATCTTACTTGATTATGTTCTGATTTCAATGAAACAATTATCTTGTGCCAATCTACATAATTATGAAATTTGAAGAGTTTTAAAGGAGTTAAATTTGGCTGTTCTAAAAATGTAGGTGTATTGTGGACATTGCGAGGAGAATTATTTTCTTCTTTTTTGGTGGTTTGTACTAACTAACAAAACTCTATTGAAATCGGAACAGTCTGTCCGTCCATCTGTGTGTCTCAGCAGTTTTTATTAGAAACCACAGCAGATACAGACAACTTGGTATATTAATGTAAAGTGATGGCCTCTTGAAAATTAGGCTATAGACACATTTTTAAAGGTTCTTAAGGGGGTCTCCCCACTTAGGGGGTGAACCTCAAAAAAATTGTTTTTACCAAAGATAGTAATTTGGGGTAAAAAATTAAAGGTCTCGACGAGAACTTTTCAAAGCAGGTCTTAAAGCAGTTTTACTCATATTGAGGGGTGCAGGCAGAAAGGTAAGAACAATGTGTCTCTCTCCTTGCATTTGAACACCTGTGATCCGTAAAATCGATGAGCGCAACAACAACACATATCTTTGAAGTAGAAATTCGCCCAACTTTTTGAATAATAGTAGGTTTATAGATTTCACACTTTCCCAATAAAACCGTATGGGTACCCTTAAATACCATGAAATTTCACGCCTAGGTTTACGAACCTAAGGTTATAACACCCTGTAAGCTTCATCAAAATCTAATAATTTTCTGGGAAGTTAGAGACATTACAACAACAAGGCCCGATTTTCGTACCATATTGGCTTTCGCTTAAATCACATTTTCAGTCAGATTTTCTTGAAAATTTCATGAAAGATAAATAGCTAAATACTTTTAAGATTCTATTCGCTGAATAATTTATGAAATACTGCAACGAAATGGCTGCCGATTTAATTGAAGTGAAGGGGAATTTTCTTCAAACATCTGACAGAAGCATACTTCTGTCTACTGAACTTGTTTATGGGGTATTTTTAAGAGGCAGATAACTTTAAATTGAAATAAAACAAAGAAAAATGTTTCAATATCCATGAAATTGGCTTTAATTTAAAGATATTTTTGTCATTAATATTTGAAGATAGTTTCTGGCATGTGACGTTATTTGTAGCTCCGATTTGCACACACTATTCGCAGTAAATCAGGCTGTATTTCGGCAATAACGAATCGAATGTTAGTTTCCAAAGGCTCAAATGTTTCTGGTTTATTGGCATAGTCATTCGAATTTACATATTCTCAAAGAAAGTAACCTAAGGATGTCAAATAGCACGAACGCGATGGCCAGTTAACGGGCCGTTTCGTGAAATTAATTGTTCGTCAGATGTGTCTTTCAGTAAATTAATTATATGCGCGCTGTGCGGCTTGTGGCACTGTTCTGCTGATACCACATGTCATCAAAATTAATGCCTTCAATTAATGCCACCAAAAATTTAGTAACCGTGTCTCTGTACCGCTCACCATTGACTGTAACCCACCATGGAGTGCACCAAACGGTGAGTCTTCCGGATGCAATGGTATTTCGATAACTGTTTGCGGATTATCATCGCTCTTAATGCGGCAATTCTTTTTGTCGATATAGCCGTTTAACAAAAAGGATGCTTCATCACTGAACAAACTTTTCAAATAAATATGAACGAAATTTTCAAATTAAATTTGAACAATTTCCAAACGTTTCTGCGGCATGAGTCTATTCATGATGGATTGCCAGAACAAAAAAATTAACCGAGAACATTGACATCGGCTGTCACCGGAAACGGTGCCAATCTTTTTAAGTTCTCCACCTCTAAAAAAACACCCTTTAAATTATGTGTATTATGACATACAAGTGTTTGAAATTGTCGAAGAGCTTTGCATTTGGGGGGCTTTTGCTGATGAAGGCTGAAAAATTGTTAGAGCTTGTCCAACGTACGCCGACTACTACCAATGGAAGTTAGCAATGCGCTTCATGAAGAGACGCTGCAGAGGTCATATCGCTTCAGTACTTCGGAGATGTTTATGCCACTCAACGAGTTTTCGATCAATATCGAATTAATTATTTCATTTTTTATAATTGCAAGTTTTTCGAAGCGAAAAAACATCCTTTCCGGGGCACGATCTAAGCGGAAAAACAATCAATTATATAAATAATTATATGAAACCAAACAACGGAAGCAGAAGAACATTAATGTTTCTACAAAATCGAGAATGTTCTTCAATAGTGCATCCTTTGAAAACGAATCGCTTTTAGATTCGTAGCTTTAAGGTAGCCTAAAGCAATCCTTGGCCAAGAACCACCTACGCAAGTACAGTTTTTGTTGAAATGCGTATCTTAAAAACTCATCCCAAACGTAATCGCTCTATTAGTTAATTGAACGGCAAAACAAATCGTTTATGGAGTGCATAGACTCTACAAAGTTGGGTTGTTATAAACGTTTCAAATCTTCATCAGAACGTTAAATCCCCTTCATTTACGAAAATGCCTCTTGGTTCGATTTTATCTTTTTCCAATCCACAAAGACCTCCTCGTGGCTAAACCAAATGCGAGTACTTGCTCAACCCCATACGTACCTCAGTGCACGGGCAGTCCGCTTCAATAGTGGGAACTTTCTTGATTCTAATAGTCTTCAGCGGAGGAGCTGCAGAAGATAAATGATGCTAATCAGTCCAATGAAAGAATTGGCCTGACACGCGCCATAAATAAGTTCATCAGGCTTTTATTCTGGGGCCACAAAAAAGGGTTATTAGTCTCGTTGACCTACGAGCCGGCGAGTACTTGCCTCTTGTGTGGAAAGGAACGCCTTTCATATCGTTTTATAAGACCAGGTAACATATTAATTACGGAACGAACGTTCTATTCGAACGAACGTTGCCATTGCTTGATCTTTATCGTCCGATGCAGCAAGCTTGCTTTTCGGAATTTCAAAAGGAAATCCGACTCAGCTGCGAGTACAGTGATTTGTTTTTCACTCCATACGAGGATTAATTACGCTATAAAATGAGCATTAGAATCATTTGATGATAATTTGACCACTTTTTCAGTGTCCGCAGTTCTTTGCGCTCAACCGACCAAATTTCAATGCTGAATGGCAAATCGAAAATAAGTACTTCTGGTATTGAATTGATGCTCGTAGTTACAACTTGAGCTTCGCTCCGGTGCCCAGGCAATTTGTTTTATCTTTTCTTCGCAGCTAATCGAGTGACGTTGCGCTGACTACACACGTTCGCGGGCTGGCTTTCTTTGAAGTGAATAATGCGTCAATTGGATAATCAAAACGGAACTGCTAGGTGGAAAATTCACATAGAAATTTCTTCAGAAAACTAATCGAAATTCTTTTATGCATTGCAGCTGTACAGGAATTTCGTGAGTTTGAAGAATAATTGAAAAACGGCTTTTCTTTAGAAAAATGAGCAGCGCTTATTTCGCAATCTGAGCTGGAAACACTGAGCAATGCAAGTTTCCAGTCGGCACAAGAAAATCAAGTACCAACAAAAAACAGATTTATTGTTGAATTAACACCATTTATCCGAACAATAGATCAAGCGATACAAAATATAGATGCGAAGGAAAGGAGAATCGTAAGAGGTTTTTTCTAATTCGGTTACTTTATTTACGTCTATTATAGTAATTACGATGGAATTGCGCAAAAACGGTTGACTGCTGTTTAATATTATTATTTTTTTTTTATAGTTTAACTGGAAAACATTTTCTCTTGAATTACGTAAACCAAACTGGTAAAAACTATTTGGGAAAACTAGGATTGCCTGAAGATTTTTATAAATTTCTGCTAGTTCCGTGCACTCAGGAAACGGTATTTATCAATGTACAAGCCATAATTTCTGCCCCATTCTAAAGGCTATGGAAATAATAATGACGGAGAAAGAAAATATTATAGGTAAGTTAGGCATGCATCTCTACCTTATGTATTCAAGCACCCCAGATTGGAACATTCCGCATCACACACATTGATGTTTCACGTAGCAAGCTTCATTTAACCCAGTGTCTTTGAGTTTAATTTTGAACAGATACCGAGAGAAACAAGTTGGGTAAACAGACCTACGCTCATGTCAGAAGGGTTTTGTATTCAATTTACAAAATGCAGTCACCAGATCGAATCGAATCAAGAAACATGTCAAAGACGATTTTATTGGAGGAAATAGGAAATACGAAGATCATACTATTTTTAACAAAGTTGAACGAATTTCGACTTCTGAGGTTTTTGTTTTTGTTATACTCATAAATATCTCCCTTGATAATTATTTCAGATGTCCATCCGCGAGGGAGGAAACACAATTTGTTCGAATCCTAGAATGGTTACAAAACCCTTTTGCTAGGAGCTCTCTCCCGCCTCCTTGACTTGTTTGACTTATGAGCATCAATTGTAGGTACTCATTTTCAGTCATTCATTAAATTGAATCAAGTGTTCAAAGCATGCACCTTAAACGTTGAAATTGGGGAAAATAACTCAAAATTATTCAATCTTCGCATTTAAAACAGCCACTATTTGGTTTTACGATTACTGATACCACCAGCTGAACCGATTCTCAAAGACATACATGACACCTATCATTCCTGAAATTTTCATGCAAATCCTAGCAAAACTGTAGTGTCTATGTCCGTAAAAAGCGCATTTTGTTCCATAGCCGTATGTTGCCATAGTAATAAATGCAGCGCATATTGTTCCATAGTAATACAGGAAATTTCAAACCACTATAACTTCGCTAAATATGATTCAATCTTTATGAAACTTTCAGGATAGATCAATCTCATAAATAATCATCTGTATACTGAATTTCATAGAATTTAAGGGTACCGTTAAGATTTTATTCAAGAAAACAGAAAATCGATAAATCATACTATTACTAACAAAGTTGAGTGAATTGTGACTTCTCATGTATTTGTTGTTGTTGTACTCACCAAGACCTACATTCCTGATTTTTTTCAGATTTTTCGGATCACAGGTGTCCAATCGCGAGGGGGGGGGGACACAAATTTTTCGTATATTTCCCCTCCCTGTGCGCCCCTCGAAGCAAACTTTGCCAAACTAAGACCTGTTTTGAAAAGTTCTCATCAAAACCTTTCATTTGATACCCATATTGGCTACCTTCAATGAAATTTTTTTTTCGGGTGGTCACTCCCCTATATGGGGAGACCCCCCTTAAATACCTTACAAAAATTTGGTTGTAGTTGAACTTTGAAGAGATCACCACTTTACACCTACATACAAAATTTGATGTTTCTGGCTTAAGTAGTTTCCGAGAAAAACTGCTGTGACACACGGACGGACGGACGGACAGACAGACAGACGGACAGACGGACAGACAGGACGCGATTTTAGAAGGGTTTTGTAAAATTATTTTACAAAACCCTAAAAAACAGGGGTAAAACGACCTATATACATTTGGGTGCACTTTTCCCATCTGTAGATGAAAATCGTTGGGAAAGTCATCTATGAACTTAGGCAAACTACACTAGGCAGATAGCACTGGTAACATAGGCAAATCAATTAAGCTACTAAGTCAACCAACGTTACGCATAATACTTAGCACAAATACGAGGGTGAAATGGTGGAAATCAAAAGCAGATGGCTGCAATATTTCCAGAAATTATTCACAGCGTCCTAAGCAACTACTGAGACTGAACATTCCACAAGCAGTGCAAGCGTTCCCGGTCTCACCACCAACCAGAGTCAAAGAACAGGCAGCAATACGTGACCTCAGAAAAGATAAGGTTCCTGTTATATATGGAGTACCAGCAGAACTGCTCCAGAGTCGAAGCCCCCATCTAAGGAACCTTCAACATAGAATAATATGCAGAATATGGTCAGAGAAGCAATTACCACAGGTTTGGTGAAAAGTTATAACATTTGTACGCAAAAAGGGAGACAAGTTAATGTGGAAAATTATATAGGCATCGCTTTACTGTGCATATCCTATAAAATGCTCTCCAAAATCATAGAAAGAAAATTAAAACCGTACTTTGAAAGTATAATAGGCGAGTATCAGGGAGGCGTACCTAGTGGACGGTTTACAATAGACCGAATACTCGCAGCTAAGCAGGTGCTCGACCCCGCAGGGGGAATGCCCGTCGACAAGAGTCCCCCCAGGGGGAATGCCGGTCGACAAGAGCACTCTTGGAGGCTAGCATTCTTTGGGGAGTTCCACCCCCACGTACCCGAGGAAATTCCCGCAGGGGAAATGCCGGTCGACAACATCACTCTTGGAGGATAGCATTTTTTGGGGAGCGCCGTCTCCACGTATCCGAGGATATGGGGGCACCGTGAGGTTCTCTCCTGGGATGACAGGTAACGACTCTAATCGGATCTGGACTTCGCTTTGGACAACGAACTGGAATTGATGCTTTGGGCTGGCGGATGTGCGCCGAGGTGATACTCGTGTGTGAACGGCTCCAATTCAACTACCATACAGGCTCCGTCCCGGTTAAACCTTAGCAGGCCTCGGAGTACGTTCGAAGTTCGCACCATTGGGTTGGTGGTGTAGGTTCGGTTGAGACGGACTCCCGATCAGCGCCAAACCTCGCATGGCCTCCCTGCTCTGCAAAGATAACCATGGGACCAAAAAGGTGACTACACACACGAACGGAGATAGCGGCTCCGAGGGGAGATCCAATAAAACTGGAGCAACCAAAATCAAAAGATGAAAAAAATCCAAAAAAAGAAACAAAAAATAATAACAACGACGACGCAAAGAGCGGTTGCAGCCACGATGTTAACAGTACATCGAGAGCGGTATTAACCATGACAAAAACGACGAATAACACAATGACAGTGAAGGCAGACAACGGAGATTAGCAGACAGTCTGGTTCAGACTGAGATTCCTGCGGTGTTCGGGCGCAGCAAAAAAATGATGCGAACGCCAGAGCGTTCTATTAAGGAAAAGTCTGCAGGACGCTTCAGGTGTTCGAGCGGTGGTAGATAATACAAAGAGCATCGAAAATTCGATCGTCACTGCTGCGATCGTTACCGAAGCGACCGATGCAAGGGTCGCAAATCCCGACATAGTCAAGAAACATCCTGAAACCAACCAGGAGATTACGGAACGAAAAGCATCGAGTGGCCAGACAAATAAAGCCAACAACGCCAACCTCGAAAATGTGTCGGATGTACTGCGCTCGGAGGCGGAACGCGATAACCTCTCCCAAAGATGGTTGCAAAGTACAATTGCCACCCAGCGATACTAAGAAGAAAGGCTTTTCCAAAAAGCGGGAGATGTTCTGAAAAGAATACAATCTGCATGCGACTCCCCAAAAATCAGCAAAGCAGTAAAGGTTGGGCTCTTTTAACTAGAGGAGCTCCTAGATCGCATAGGGCACTATCGAAGGAGCTGGTTAAGGGCCGAAGACGAACAGAAGGCTAAAAAGGCACTTGGGCAAAATCTCAAGGCGACAGGAGATAGCTCTACCATTAAAAGTCAATAAAAGAATGGCATCTAGCCCAATCAAAGGAGATCGGGATAAAAGAAGGAAGTAAGAGGCACTTGATGGCCGTGGAGCACCAGATCACGGGTTTCAAATAGTACTTCCAAAGGAGCGAAGAAAGCCGCAAAGAAACTCCTTCAAAAAGTACCAGAATGTAAAGTTCGCACGGACGCCCAATCAGAAAAACAGGAGAGGCAGAAGTTCCGACGAAGACTCCTGGTAGCAGGCACTGCTCGTAAAGCCCCAAGATGGCCGATCCTGCGCGGAGGAACTGCAGGACATCAGGGGAACGTAAGGCCCGAAGACACCAATACTACTGCTGGGCTTCTTTGCCCCGTCAAAGACCCCGGCACAGCAAGCCCCCAGTGTACCGGTGGTCAACTGAAATCGCTGAAAAGCGAAGGGAGTGTCACAAGCTTCGACGTGAGGCTCAACGGGCGCGGAACGGTGACGAGGCATGCAACCGCGTGGCAGCATATAAGTCGGCCAGGAAATGCCTTCGCAAATTGACCAACAGTAGCAAGGTTCGCTGCTGGCGAGACCTAGTGGACAATGTGAACAAGGATCCGTGGGGTCTTGGCTACAAGCTAGTTATGCGGAAGCTTTGTGCCCTACAGAAGCCTTGTATACATGACGCGGAAAAGATGGACGCGATAGTGCGGGGACTCTTCCCCGCTCATCCCGTCCGTGTTGACGCTGTCCATGGTGAAACCGCAGTCGAGTGCCCGGAACCGGAGGAGATAGTCCTCTCATAGAAAGCGAGGAAAGCTCCAGGTCCAGATGGTGTTCCAGCTGAGGTGGTGCAGCTCATCTATCACCATTGTCCTGACTTGTTGCTCAGAACATTCAACGCTTGCCTACGGGACGGGGTTTTCCCGATATGATGGAAGGTGGCGAGGCTCGTGCTGATCAGCAAGGGGAAAGGAAATCCTGAATCGCCGTCTGCATACCGCCCGTTATGCATGCTAGACACGGCTGGGAAAGTGCTTGAGAAACTCATCAAGGGAAGACTCACTAACGTGATTCGTGCTAATGGGGACCTATCTCCTCGGCAGTACGGCTTTAGAGCAGGACGTTCTACCATTGATGCGATTGCGAGGTGGTGAACGCGGTCCAAAAGGCAGAGGCATATAGTCGCACCAAGCGACGAATCGTCCTGTTGGTGACACTCGACGGCAGGAACGCCTTCAACTCCGCTAGATGGGTTTATATTCTGGATACGCTGGAAAACTCTTTTCAAGTTCCAGAATATCTAATGCGGCTTTTGAGGAGCAACCTAAAGGACCGAAGCCTGCTCTACGACACGACACAGGGCCAACAAAAGATGGAAATTACATCGGGATCCTTGGTCCAGACCTGTGGAACGTGTCTTACGACGGGCTACTGAGACTTGAGATGCCAGATGAGTCGCGCTTGGTCGGCTATGCGGATGATGTTGCGGCTTTGGTCACTGGACACACCGTTGAGCAAGCGCAACTTAGGCTACGTATGCTAATGCGCCGAGTGAGGCACTGGATGACTGCTCGCGGGCTCAGTTTAGCACTGGAGAAAACCAAAGTAGTCATCTTGACAAAAAAGAGAATCCCTAGAGTAAGGATGATCAGTATTAGAGACATACAAGTCAAATCGAAGCCAGCGGTGAAATGCCTGGGGCTACTGATCGACTCGAAGATGAGTTTCTCTGAGCAAGTCAGGGCAACGGCTGAGAAGTTTTCTTCGGGAATATCGGCTCTAAATCGACTTATGGCCAACGTAGGGAGATCCAGCCCGTCAAGAAGACGCCTCTTGATGAGTGCTGTAGGGTCAGTGCTACTGTACGGAGCAGAGGTATGGGCCGACGCTCTCAGCAAGGAGGTATACCGAAAACGTTTAGCACAGGTACAGAGAAGAGGAGCACTGAGAATTGCATCTTCGTATCCGACAGTCTCTGATTCGGCGGAGAGAGTTATTGCAGGCGTGATACCTGTCGCCCTCCTTGCTAGAGAGCGCCGCGCTATTTACCTGCGCCGAAACGAGGATGCGAGGGAGATGGTTGTCCGCGAGGAGAGTCAGCGCTCGCTCAACGATTGGCAGCAGTCTTGGGTGAATTGCGCGAAGGGAAGGTGGACTGCGCGCCTCATCCCGGATGTGAGACCTTGGCTAATTCGAAGGCATGGTGAGACTGACTTCTATCTGTCGCAGCTTTTGAGCGGGCATGGGTGTTTTCAGTCTTACCTGCACAAGATTGGTAAGTCACGGTCCCTCGAGTGTCGGTTCTGCCCAGGAGAGGAGGAGGCCACACATTTTATGCGTGTACAAAATGGGTCAGGCTGCGAAGGGAACTCTACAGGGAGACGGGAGAGCGCACCCCGGATAATATAGTTGCGGTGATGCTCGAATTGGTTGACAAATGGAACCAGGTGGCACATTATGCTCGGGCAGTACTAAAATATAGAAGGGACTCACAGCAGCAGGGGGCGCTGAGGCTGGGGGATCGCTTTGCTAGCACTTCTTCTTCCCCTGTCCCCTCCCGCTAGGAAAGGGATCCCGCAGCTTGAAGGCGCCTCACGGGGTAACAAAACGAGACCTAGCCCGAAGTAATGTGACAAACGGTTCCAGGCTGGGTTCTCAAGTTGACAGGGGAGGTGTTTAGTGGGTAGGCCAGTCGCGTATGGGAGTCCCACACTCTGTGCATAAATGGTTACCAGAAACAAAAAAAACAAAAAAAGCAGGTGCTCAAAAAGTGCTGGGAATATAACATCGATGTGCACCAACTCTTTGAAGGCTTCAAGCAAGCATACAACAACGTCGAAAAAAGCTCTGTACATAATAATGCTTGAATTTGGCGTCCCAACAAAACTAGTCCACATGTTCAAGGTCACCATGCTAAACACAGAGTTCCAGGTCAACGTTAACAGTGATCCAACAGACAGCTTCATCATGGAATCTGGCTTAAAACAAGGGAATGGGCTTGCCTCAATGCTCTTTATCGCTGGAACACATCATCAGGAAGACATCAGCTGAAGTCACTGGTACACTCATGTTCAAGTCCACACAATTGGTAGTGCATGCTGATGATGTCAACATATTGGTACGACCGATCTCAAGTGGCAAAGGAGCATTTTTAAGCCTAAAATCGAAGGCAAACCGAAATGGCTTACGAACTAATGAAACAAAAACCAAATTCGTCGCTCGAACGCGGAGAAATACTCCAATTCGATAAAACATGTTCATAAGAGACTATAACCTTGAAATAGTGGATAATTTCATGTATCTTGGAGGCAACCTGAATCGAAGAGGTGCCAATGATGAGATTTGAGGTCGTATGAATTCCGCAAATAAAGCCTTTTACTTCGTGCGGCTCACTCTAAGGTCCAGAATTGTGAACATTCAAAACAAGCTCCGTATTTACTAATCACTAGTCAATCCTGTGCTGTTATGCGGAAGCGAAAAATACGAGTATACCCTGATGAGCGAGTCCAAAAAGGCAGTGAACATACTAAACTTGCCCGTATTAGCTTGTGCACTAGTCGCTGAACGCACCTTGGAATAGGTACAAATTAGACTAGATATGCTAATGCGCTGGATGGGAGATGGAATGACTGCTCGCGGGTTCAGTCTAGCACTGGTGAAAACTGAAACTAGAGAAAGGACGATTAGTCTTGGGGAAGTACATGTTGAATCGAAACCATATGTAATGTACCTGAGGTTGTTGATCGCTTCGCATATGAGCTTTCTTGAGCAAATCAGGGTAACGGTTGATAAGGCTACATCAGGCGAGTTGACTTTTAGGGGATCTGACCTATCAAGACTGCGACTTTAGGTAAGGTACCACTCCAAAAAAACCAAACAACATTTACAGAATTACTAGTAATAACGGATATAGTCTGTGTGGCCTAGTGGTTAGAGCATGAACCTGTAGCGACATTTCTGTACATTTCACACTTTGCATTTTGCCACTGTCATTAAGTGCCAAATTCTCAGTGATGGTTGCCAAATCTGAGACTGTTGTGTTGATTCCAAGCATAGAATTATTGATAGCAGAGAGATCGGTATGGTTCTTCCGTTCGCATAGTGTAGCACGGACACCAACAGGACTTTCCTTTGATCCTAAATTACTTCCTACAATATGTGACTTTGCCGAAGAGAGAACGCTCTCAGCTATAGCCTCGACAGTTTGCTTCTGTTCGTTTTTTATATTCGCAATAGCAGCTCGGGCTTGGATAGCGTGGTACTGCTCGTCCTTCTAAAAGGTTACGACGACTTCCGTTGCAAGTCCACGTGTTAAAAAAGACCTGGATTTTCATTATTTTTTATTACTTTTTTCTTAATTGCGGAAAAACAAGGTTTTAATCGATCGATCAAAATATTACAAGCTTTATTATTAATCTCAATAGTGAAATATTTTTCCTCTCTTTGCAATATCTTAAAGGGACCTTGGTATGGTGGTTTAAGCGATGGACGAACCGAATCTACCCTGACTAAAACTTCGGTGCATGTATCTAAACTTTTAATAATTTTTGTATTATTATTACCATGATTTGCAGCCGGATTAGGTTTGAGAACCGACATAGCAGTTTTCAGATCTTTAACAAAATCATTTTGTATTTGGTTATCAAATGATGGAATTGAAAAATCACCCGAAATTTTGATATTTTCTCCATAAAGTAGCTCTGCTGGAGAAGTATTAAGATCTTCTTTGATTGCTGTTCTCAAACCTAACATCACAAAAGGTAAGCTCTTGGTCCATGAAGGATTATTACGTGTCATAATGGCCGCTTTAAGCGTTCGATTCCAACTTTCGATCATATCGTTAGCTTGAGGATGATAAGCTGTAGTACGGTTGCGCTTAAAACCTAGAATCCTTGCTAGTTCGCCAAATAGTTGTGGTTCAAATTGTTTACCGTGATCAGTAACTATGGTTTCAGGAACTCCAAAACGTGCAAACCAAATACTGCATAAAGCTTCCGCACAAGGTTGAGTTGTTATATTTGTCATAGGAATGGCTTCTGGCCATCTTGAAAATCGGTCAATAATTACTAAGCAATACGTGAAACCTTGTGAATTAGGAAGTGGTCCATATGAATTGCTTTGAAACGTTTAGATACCAATGGGAAAGTCTTAATTTCACTTTTATTATGCCTTGAAATTTTGCAACGTTGACAATCTAAACAACTTCGAGTCCAGTTTGCAACATCCTTATTTAATGAAGGCTAAAAATATTTGCTTGCCATAATGCGACGAGTATTTCGTATTCCAGGATATGCTAAATTGTGAACAGTTTTGAAAACTTTTTCACGAAATTTTTCTGGAATGTAAGGCCTGATAGTTTTATCAGAAATTTCACAAAAAACTTCAACATCTGAATTTGGCAAATTAATTTGACTAAACTTAAATTTCGAATTTGTTCTCAAGTTTGTCAAACATTCATCTACTATTTAAGCTTCTGAAAAAGCTTTGAAATCTATTGTACTAGAAATTTCTATCTGAGAAATCCTAGAAAGAGAATCAGCAACTACATTCTATTGGCCAGAAATATGTCGAAAGTCTGTAGTAAACTCACTAATAAATGTTAGTTGACGTAGTTGTCTTGGAGAAGCTTTAGCTGGGATTTGCCGAAATGAATATATTAATGGCTTGTGATCTGTGAACAGCGTGAAAGAACGACCTTCAATGTAAAATCTAAAATATTTTACTGCTTGATAAGCCGCCAACAATTCACGGTCGTAAGTACTATAATTTTTTTGAGCTTCATTGAGTTTCTTAGAGAAGAAACTTAAGGGTTGCCAGTCATCATTTATGCGTTGTTGGAGTGCTGCACCAATGGCAATATCTGAAGCATCGACAAAAATTGCTAAAGTAACATCCATGCTAGGAAAAGCTAATACTGCTGCTTCGAATAATTGTTGTTTTGAAAAATTAAAAGATTCAATAGCTTCTGGAGTCCAGTTAATTTTTCTTTTGTCTGACTTTTTAGCTCCTATTAGATAACCGTTAAGTGATGCATGATGTTGAGCTGCATTGGGCAAGAAACGATGATTAAAATTGTTCATGCCTAAAAATCGTCTGAATTTTAAAATAGTCTCAGGTAATTTGAATTGAAGAATATCTTGACACTTGCCTGGAGCTGGACGAATGCCTTCAGACGAAATGAAATGACCAAGAAATTTTATCTCAGTCTGTAAAAATTTACATCTGTTAATGTTAATTATAAGACCATGATCTTGTAACCTTTCAAAAATAATTTCCAAATGAGCTAAATGCTCAGAAACTGATTTAGATGCAATCAGGATGTCGTCAAGATATACAAAACAAAAATTTAGATCTTTCAAAACAGAATTAATAAATCGCTGGAAAGTTTGCGCAGCATTGCATAGTCTAAAGGTCATTCGGGTAAACTCAAAGAGTCCAAACGGTGTGCATATAGCTGTTTTTGGAATACCTTTGGGTTCGACTGGAATTTGATGGTATGCCTTGGTAAGATCTAAAGTTGAAAATGTTTTGCAATCGGTCAGAAAATGAGTAATATCCTGAATATTAGGAATCGGATAACGATCTGGAACCATTACTTTTTTAACATGTGTAATGGTGAGGACCATTTGCTGTCTGAAGGACGGCAGATGCCTTGTTCCAGAAGAAAATTAAATTCTTTTTTAGCTGGCTCTAATTTGTCTGGAGCTAAACGTCTAGGTTTGGACATGATTGGAGATCCAGAAGTAAGAATTTTATGTTTAATATTATGTACTGGAACTTTAGTGAAATCAGATTCTAAGGTAATCGACTTGAATTTAATTAATAGTTCTTTAACATTAGGATCAATATCCGATTGAATGTGAATTGATAAATTTGAATAATCTTCCTTAGAAATAGAAGTTATTGATTTAAGATTGGTAACTGGGTCAATTAAAGCTTTATTAGCTACATCTACTAAAAGACCGAAATAACCAAGGAAATCTGCTCCTATAATGGGACGTGTAATGTCGGAAATTGAGTGCACGAACGAGGCAAAATGCATTCTTTGCAAGGATGCTAAGCTAGCACCCGGCGACCTCAAACATGAGCCGGGGACAGGGAGATGCTGGGTTTTCAAGGAGGCCCTAACTAAAGCCAAATCGATACTCAAATGATCCGTATCCTGCAGGTCAATTTGCACCGAAGCACAAACACCCAGGACCTACTTGAGCAGTTTGCGAGGGATAAAAAAGCTGACCTCCTGTTGCTGAGCGAGCAACATCATAACAAGGACTTGCAAGCGTGGTACCCTGACAAAACTGGTACCTCGGCCATCTGGGTTCGAGACAGCGCCCGCCTTCAGGTGCAGGGCCATGGACGCGGGGATGGTTTTGTGTGGGTGCGGTGTTCAGGGATAACATATTTCAGTGTTTATCTGACGCCCAACGAGGCAATGCGATCCTTTCGAACCAAACTAGATGCCCTGGAGGACGCTGTCTCGAACACAAAGGGCCACATGCTGGTCGGGGGAGACTTCAACTCTAGAGCCATCGAATGGTGTATGCCACAATCCGACCCAAGGGGAAAGCAAATCTTGGACATGGCGGCCAGAACAGCGCTTTTTGTCCTAAATACTGGTGACACCCCTACTTTCCGCCGCTGGGGTTGCGTAGGAACCATACCCGATGTGACACTCGCTTCGGAGTCCCTGGTACCCAGAGTACACAACTGGCGAGTACTAGAGGACTACTCGGCTAGTGATCACCAGTAAATAGCTGTTGAGATTCACGACGGTGCCACTCTGCGTGCATATGCCCAAACTTCAATTCTCGGATGGAGGACTGGGAGGATGGACGTCGAGAAGTTCACAGACGCGCTTACGGCAGGCGCACCGTTGCTGGGAGCTCCGCCAGGGAGTGGAGTGCCTACAGTCAAGGACTTGGTGAGCTCAACTATGAGTACCATCATAGCTGCTTGCGAGTCTTCCATGCCCCGCCGGAGACCCCGACATGGTAAGCCTCCAGTATACTGGTGGTCAAACGAGATCGCCGAACAAAGAAGCGAGTGTCACCAACTTCGGCGAGAGGCCCAGCGGGCGCGAACACGGGAGGAGGCAGACACTAGGCTAGCAGCATACAGGTCCGGCAGGAAATATCTTCGCAGGCTTATTAACAAGAGCAAGGCCCGATGCTGGCAAGACCTCGTGGACGATGTAAATAGGGATCCGTGGGGCCTTGGCTACAAGCTGGTCATGGGGAAACTTGGTGCCCTACGGAAGCCTTGTATACATGACGCGGAAAAGATGGACGCGATAGTGCGGGGACTCTTCCCCGCCCATCCCGTCCGTGTTGACGCTGTCCATGGTGAAACAGCAGTCGAGTGCCCACTCTTCACACAGCTGGAACTGGAGGAGGCAGTCCTCTCCCTGAAAGCGAGGAAGGCTCCAGGTCCAGATGGTGTTCCAGCTGAGGTTTTGCAGCTCGTCTATCACCATTGTCCTGACTTGCTGCTCAGCACATTCAACGCTTGCCTACGGGACGGGGTTTTCCCGGTACGATGGAAGGTGGCGAGGCTCGTGCTGGTCAGCAAGGGGAAGGGAAATCCCGAGTCGCCGTCTGCATACCGCCCGTTATGCATGCTAGACACGGCTGGGAAAGTGCTAGAGAAACTCATCAAGGAAGACTCACTGACGCGATTCGTGCTGCTGGGGACCTATCTCCTCGGCAGTACGGCTTTAGAGCAGGACGTTCTACCATCGATGCGATTGCAGAGGTGGTGAACGCGGTCCAAAAGGCAGAGGCATATAGTCGCACCAAGCGACGGATCGTCCTGTTGGTGACACTCGACGTCAGGAATGCCTTCAACTCCGCTAGATGGGTGGATATTCTGGATACGCTGGAAAACTCTTTTCAAGTCCCAGAATATCTAATGCGGCTTTTGAGGAACTACCTAAAGGACCGAAGCCTGCTCTACGACACGACACAGGGCCAACGAAGGATGGAAATTACATCGGGTGTTGCCCAGGGATCTATCCTTGGTCCGGACCTGTGGAACGTGTCTTACGACGGGCTACTGAGACTTGAGATGTCAGATGAGTCGCGCTTGGTTGGCTATGCGGATGATGTCGGCTCTGGTCGCCGGACGCACCGTTGAACAAGCGCAACTTAGGCTAGGTATGCTAATGCGCCGAGTGAGGGACTGGATGACTGCTCGCGGGCTCAGTTTAGCACTGGAGAAAACCGAAGTGGCCATCTTGACAAAAAAGAGAATCTCTAGAGTAAGGATGATCAGTATTGGAGACATACAAATCGAATCGAAGCCAGCCGTGAAGTACCTGGGGCTACTGATCGACTCGAAGATGAGTTTCTCTGAGCAAATCAGGGCAACGGCTGAGAAGGCTGCTTCGGGAATATCGGCCCTGAGTCGACTTATGGCCAACGTAGGGGGACCCAGCCCATCAAGAAGACGCCTCTTGATGAGTGCTGTAGGGTCAGTGCTACTGTACGGAGCAGAGGTATGGGGCGACGCTCTCAGCAAGGAGGTATACCGAAAACGATTGGCACAGGTACAGAGAAGAGGAGCACTGAGAATTGCATCTTCGTATCCAACAGTCTCCGACTCGGCGGTGAGAGTGATTGCAGGCGTGATACCTGTCGCCCTCCTTGCTAGAGAGCGCCGCGCTATTTACCTGCGCCGAAACGAGGATGCGAGGGAGATCGTTGTCCGCGAGGAGAGACAACGCTCGCTCAACGATTGGCAGCAGTCTTGGAGGAATTGCACGAAGGGAAGGTGAACTGCGCGCCTCATCCCGGATGTGAGACCGTAGCTAAATCGAAGGCATGGTGAGACTGACTTCTATCTGACCCAGCTTTTGAGCGGGCACGGGTGTTTTCAGTCTTACCTGCACAAGATCGGCAAGTCACGGTTTCCCGACTGTCGGTTTTGCCCAGGAGAGGAGGACAATGCCTGTCACACATTTTTTGCGTGTACCAAATGGGCCAGGCTGCGAAGCAAACTCTACAGGGAGACGGGAGAGCTCACCCCGGATAATATAGTTGCGGTGATGCTCGAATCGGTTGACAAATGGAACCAGGTGGCACATTATGCTCGGGCAGTCCTAAAATATAAAAGGGACTCACAGCAGCCGGAGGCACTGGGGCTGGGGGATCGCTCTTCTGGCAATTCCTCTTCCCCCCTCCCCTCCCGCTAGGAAAGGGACTCCCCAGCTTGAAGGCGCCCCACGGCGTAACAAAACGAGACCTGGCCCGAAGTAATGTGTCAAACGGTTCCAGGCTAGGTTCTCAGATTGACAGGGGAGGTGTTTAGTGGGTAGTCCAAAGGTATCCTCCATGGGAGTCCCACACTGCCAGACTCGGCGGGCATAAATGCCTAATGTCGGTAATTGTAAAGTGCCATGCAAAATCTCTTCTAAGTCCCAAATTTAATGTTAATAACTTTCTGCCATATGTATCAATGGATGATGCATTAGCAGCAGAAAGTTTAAATTCCGATGGAATTAATTTCAAGTTATTTGATTTCGGAATCACGGAAATTTCCGCACCTGTATCGATTAACAAGTTCTTCTTTGAAGAATGATCGAGAATTAAAAGGCAGGCTAGTTATATTCAAGACTCCAGGCTAGAATTCGTCGGGGTCACCAATTGAAGGGTAAGTGCTTACTATTGAGGCAAATACTCTTCCTTTTATTTAATTCTGAATTAATCGACGGTTGCACGGAGCTTCTTGTTATACTTAACAATATACAGATTAATAAATAATAACTTAATTAAATTAAATTTATTTGAAGTAACAGAACATCAAATGAACTTAACTAACTATTTTAACTGAATCAACTGAACTATATGAACATTAAATCTTAACTGAACTTCTCCACAAAAATTCATGCATTTATATACAATTTCACTCGTCATGGCAAACTAAAACTATACATTGCGAGGTGCCAAATTGGCAAAATGCAAAGTGTGAAATGTACAGAAATATCGCTACAAGCCCATAAGCTGAAGGTCCCAGGTTCAAATCTCGTTGGGAGCAACGTGATTTAGTTCAGGGGATTTTTCGGACAGACTACGAGTGTTCACTCAGTGGTGATATGTACTGATTTAATAAGATCATTTCATAGCTGAGCAAGCACACGGGAGCATGGTACAGACCAAACCAACTCCCGAAAAAATCAATACGGTCATGAAAATGAGATACTCTAACTATTTCTAAGTGAAGGCCCGAGAGAGGCTGTAGTGCTACAAAGAAGAAGAAGAAGAAGTAATAACGGATATAAACAGCGTGACATTGACGAGCTTTTACGCTGTACAAGCAAAAACAGGAACGACAACTAACTGAAATACACAAGATTAAAGCTGAACAAGATGCTGCTAACAACAAATCAGACACAAAAAGATTAAATGGAATCGCGCCTTAAAATCACTAAAACAACGCGACGTATTCTATATTAAATCCGACAAAGGAAACAAGGTGGTCATAATTAACAAAAAGGACTATGATGAACGCATGATGAAGTCAATATCTGAGGATAAATTTACGGTCTGTTCCTGTCCTCTCAATAAAATGGTGAAAGATGCTAAGTCCATCATAGATACCTTACACTCTGTTTTCAACGTAAATAAACATCATTTACGAGTACCTAATCCACAAGTTCCATTGATGTATGGCCTCCCGAAGATCCAAAAGACAGGAGATAAAATGAGGAAAATCGTTTCTTGTGTCAACTCACCCTTCTCTAAATTGACAAAATGGATAGTCAATGAAATGAAACAATTTGGCAACCTTGAAGGGTTCTCCGTTAAGAACTCTTACAATTCTGTTGACAGGGTGAGAGACGTAGATATCGAGGAAGATGAGCGGCTAGTTTCTCTTGACGTCACATCTCTTTTCCCCAGCGTCCCGGTTCCTTTAGCCATCGCAGCGATAAGAGATCACCTCCAAAAAACCAACATCTCCGCCGAATATATGGACGCATATATACGCTGCATCGAGGCATGTATGAAATATAATTGCTTTGTATTTAGAGGGAAATATTATTCGAGTGACTTGGGATGTGGTAAGGGGAACAGTTTGTCACCATTCATAGCCGAAGCCTTCATGTCCAGATTAGAAAAAGAAATGAAATCTGAAGGTATCTTACCAAGGATTTGGTGGCGCTATGTAGATGATGTCTTCGCTGTTGTTAAGGAATCAAGAGTAAATCATCTCTTAGATTTCCTCAATAGTCGTTACCCAACCATCAAGTTTACCATCGAACCAGAAAATGAAGAACAAACGCTGCCCTTTCTGGATCTTAATATTACGCGTGACGGCCGAAAAATTAAATTTTCGATACATAGAAAATCGACAACAACAGATAGATATATCACCAAAGATTCATTTTGTTCACATCAGAACAAGATCGCAGCGTTTAGATCGATGATATATCGTATGTATCGATTGCCCTTATCACTGGCAGACTATAGGCACGAATATGAGCATATCGTACATTTAACTAAAATTAATGGATACGATAAAGCGCTAATCGACAAGTTGATTGCCAAATACATGCAAAAAATGAAAAGAGAAAGAGTTTCCACCCTTTTCAACCAAAACAGTACAGCAAACAACAACGAATCGCGTGTAACCTTGGCATATGTCCCTATGATTTCCAACCCTCTTAGAAAGGAATTCAGCAAAGCGAATCTGAAGATTGTGCATAGCAAACACCCGCAAGCTTTGCTCATTACTTGGTTCCACGAAAGATCCTTTTTCGCCAAAACAAAAAAGCGGAATCTACCAAGTTAATTGCACAGAATGTGATAAAAAATATATTGGACAAACCAAACGTGCTGTTGAAGTTCGCCTGAAGGAACATGAATTATACATCAAAAACAAAGACTTTAACAAAGGGATTGCTGCACATGCATTAGATTTAAACAACACAGAAAGACACTACACGGGATCGCTTATAAATAATTTTAAATTGCTAAAAAAAGTAGCTAATCCGCGAAAACTCGACGCGTATGAATCGTTATTCATGCATATAACGGATAATCTAGTTAATATCGACGATAGCCCAATAAATTCAAGTTTATTTCAATTGGCTAAATAATGTGTTAACGGTTACTTTTATTTTGCATAGATTATTATATATTATATGTGGTTAACACATAACAGTACAGTAATTTTATATGGACGATATTCTGATAACAGAATTTTTCATTTTTATTTAATCCGACTAAATTATATAGAATCAATAAGCCGTTAATTGCTAATGTATTTCAATTTTTTATTTTTTATTCAGTCGTTTCATTAGAAGTTTCGCGCATAGCGCTGAAGATGGTCGGCAATACCGTCCGAAATGCATTCGTATGTATTTTAGAATAAAAATCGTTTTCTTACCATCAGACTCTTGGTTTTTTTATTCTAAATCAATATTTGTGGTTAATAAGGGAATTTTAATTCATTAATCTAAAACGACCTCAAAGTGTTCATATCTAACAGATTAAAGTGTTAGAAAAAGTTTCTGAACTTATAGAAATACACAAGGCCTGCCAACAGTGGATCCCGTTGATATACGTAGGCAAAGAGACATACAAACTATCAAATTTCCTTGAGAAACACAAACTGGAAACTGCATTCAATACTTAAAAACAGCATTGGAAACAAACTGAATCCAAAACTGAATGACACATCGATGTACGTGAAAAGCGGCACCAAAAAATTGGCAGGCGAGAATTGCAACATGGTTTACATGTGAAGGACAACACGGCAACTACCATATTTCTTAAATAACAAGACAGACTCTAACTACGCAATGAACCTACGAAACCACGCACACAAGCCTGATGCTATGAAAAGCTCTATGATATTGTGACAAATACGACACAACGATCGAAACTTGACATCAACGTTTGAAAACAAACGACCAAAACGTGACATCCTAGAAATATATAAACATAGAAAGAGAGACGGCAACATAATCAACGAACAACTTGTGACCTACTCCGACGCAATTTTCTCAGTACTCGACCACACTCTCTGACGAAAATGGAAACGAGGCGAACCAGAACAAACGGACATTCAACTACACAAACCTCCCTGATAAACTGCTACCTGACCTAACCTAGGGCCTACCTGCTTAACCCTAGTCATTTCCTTCCACACATTCTTTAGATACTGAAGATGACTCAAGCGCGTCAAAGTGTCTGCTTACCAAGGTGATGACTTTTCGAGATAAAGTAAGCAATGTGTGTTGTTTAATATCCTATGTAAAATATTGCAGCCATCATCATTTTGAAGGCACTATAGATCATAGAAAGTTCTAAGGTTAGCAAGATTTCGCACTGGATATTTAATTTGAGTATAAATCTAAAAAGTGTGATTGCTGATCGATTTGCAGCTGAGTTTCTCTGAGCAAATCAGAGCGACGGCTGACAAGACTGCTTATCGGCTGACAAGAGGATAATCGGCTTTATGTCAACTTACAACCAACCTAGGGGGATCCAATCCATCAAGAAAGGGACTTTTTAATGGGTGCCGTGCAGTCAATGCTACTGTACGGAGCAGAAATATGGGGTGATGCTCTCCGCAAGAAGCTGTACCGAAAACACTAGAAACAGGTACAGAGAAGAAGAGGAGCAATGAAAATTGCGTTTTAATATACGACACTCTAATTTGGTGGTTCTATTTATTGCAGGCGTGATACCCATCACCCTAGATAGCGACTACGTCAAAACTAAAACACAGCGGAGATAATTATCAGCGAGGAGAGAAAATCACACTCAATGATCGGCAGCAGCCCTGGGTGAAAACTACGAAGGGAAGATAGACTGCGCACCTGACCTTAGATTTGAGACCGAGGCTGAATCGAACGCATGGTGAGACTCACTTCTACCTGGCCCAGCTCTTGAGCGGGCATGGGTGTTCGCAGTCTTACTTGCACAAGATTGGTGATTCGCGGTCTCCCGACTGAAGACTTTGCCCAGGAGACTAAGACGGTGCTTGCCACACATATTCGCAGGCAAAAGATGGGATTTGCTACACCGGGACATATACAAGCAAACACGAGAGCTCTCTCCAGACGTTGGGATTACGAGATTACTTTTCTGGCAATCCGTTTTCCCTTTTCCCCTTCTGCTAGACAAGGGATTCCCCTGCTTTAAGGCACCTTAAGGCGTAGCAAAACGGGGCATAGCCCGAAGTAAATTATCAAACGGTTCCAGCTCAGGCTCTCGGGTGACATGTGAGGTGTTTAGTGGATAGTTCAGATGTCTTGCGCATCAGGAGGCCCCACACTCAAGTCGTAAGTAGCCTTCCCTCCCAACCACAAGAAAAATTGAACTGACACTTCTCGAGTTTTATCCCTAGACACCATCCACCTCTAAACGTCTAACCCCGTCGACAAAACACTGATCATGCTAAAAGAAACTCTTTCATTCAGTAACAGCCAGCGATTCATAGACCAACTACCAATCCCATAAAGACCATAATCAAGCGGAACTATTTTACCGTTCAATAGTAACACATATTTTCTTTTCTTTCGCGAAAAGCCATTGGGCCTTGATTTGTTGTAAGCAGACGCATTTCGACACTTTTGAGTCATCTTCAGTGTCTCTGCTTTGTGAGCTGTGTGACTCCTTCGAGTCATCTTCAGTGACCCAAAAGAGTTGAAACGCGTCTGCTTACGCAACAAAGCAAGGCCCGAGGGCTTCTCAAGAAAAACGAGAATTGTCCTGCGAATATCAAATTAACACAATACTTGACAATAACATATATATTGCCAAGGACGGATTGGGTATGGGACATCCAAGGTCCTCAGCAATGTCAGAAATATTCAAATATTTCATGCTCAAAATCGACGAAGGTAAAACCAACTATTTACCAATATAGTAAATGAAATGAAATACACCCGAATATAAATTTCACTATAGAAAGAGAAACAAACGGACAGCTCAGCTATCTGGGCCTAACGTGACATGCAAACAAGCGTAATTAGACCACAAAATATACAGCACACTAACCACAACTGAGTATACCATACACATAACATCTAACCACGTCTCACAACATAAACTAACAGGGTACAGATCAATGGTATGGAGACTGAGTTTCGTCTCCATAACCCCTGGTAACCACTCCAAGGGACTAAACAGCATTCATAGAATAGCTAGTAATAACAAATCAAACATTCTGACATCGAAAAATTTATTACACGGTACAAACAAAAACAAGAACACCGGTTGACTGAAACGCACAACGACGACAAACAGTGGGTTTGGCTAACATACGTAGGCAAAAAGGCACACAAACTATTAAACTTCCTAAGAAAATACAAACTACAAATTGTTTTCAAAACTGACAACAACATTGGAAAAAATTAAAACCTAAACTGAATGACACAACAATATTGAAGAATAGCAGCATACAAAAACTGAGGTACAAGGACTGCGACATAGTATATGTTACATGGAAAGGACAACACGGAAACCAAAAGCTAGATATAAAAACCGCTTATGATTCTTCTTACACAACAATGCAGACTCTAACTACGCGACGCACTTACGAAACAGACGGCAGCATAATCAACGAACAACTAAATCGGAAGCGAAACAAACCAGAATGAGCGGACATCCAACAACCCAAAAGATAAAAACATAATACCCCTTTACCTGGCCTAACCTAGGGTCAATCGGTTAATCTACCCTATACCTATATGAAGTAATTTCCTTCCACACGTTTTTTAGAAACTGAAGGTGACTCAAAGGAATCAAAAGGCCCGATGGCTCTTCGAGAAAAAAACAAAATTGGCTGCGGATATCAAATAACCAAAATAATTGACTAAAAAACTATATCTTACCCTAATATAATCCTATCACAGCAAACAATGCATATTACAATATACCTAAGCTTCATGTTGAAACTTATCTTTAATTTTTGAGATAACTCCTGACGCGAACAAGCAATAAAAACAGAAATCAAAGCAAAGTGACGAAAAACACAAACCAAGAACAATTAAGCTATTATCCTTCCGCGAACAATACCTAAATTGCTCCGTCCCAGCCTGATCAGCCTTACGAGCTTAGCGTATCAATATTTTCATTGGGATTGTTGCTCTTTGCAACCGAAGGCTTGTTAGAATCAAAAACAAGTCGAATCATGTCCGAACATATTGAGACAAGTCTCAATGTACCCGTTGGTAGGGTTGAACGGCTGCGAAATCCAGGGGTTTTCGCTCAATGTTACAGATCTTGCGATATGATTCTGAAGTTGTTTAAATATAGGGTTTTCAAATAAGAGGTGTTATTTTTAACAGGTCTTGTGATTTAACACCTTGCGACTTCTTCCTTTGAGGTCACGTCAACAGCCCAGCGTCGATTCAAAACCTCAAAGATGGAATTCGTGAGGCTTTCATGAAAAGGATATGGTCCTGTAAGCGTGGTCGTGGTGGTTATTTGCCTGATGTTATTTTCCACTATTAACGGCGTACATTCCTCTTTATAATGAAATAAACATCCGATTATTTATATTAAAAAATGGCATTTTTCTTTTAATATCAAAATAACACCTCTTATTGGAAAACTCTCTCGTCGCTTCGGCGATTTGATAAATTCTTTTATTCGATATAAAGCGCTTCTAATCCGTCTCAGGCTTTCTGTACAGAATAGTATATGTAGACATTTCTTTTCGAAAACTCGTAACCCTTCCATTGTAATAGCACTCTGATTGTACCAGATCTGACGTCCATATGTCAAAACTGGTTTAACCAGGGTCTTGTAACATATAACTTCGACCTTTTGATCAATGTATTAGAAATGAAAAAGTCGTCGAAGGGACATGATTGAGGGGAACACCGGGGTATCGGACACAAGATTTATGTGGCACCCGTTTTGAAATACCCTCGCTACCGATAATGTGAAAATCGTTCCAGTCACATTTCAGGTCTTGACTGGCCAACCACGAAACAAAATTATTTCTCACTTCCGCACATTGATTTTAATTCGCTAATTTTCGGCGTACATCATCAAATATTTTTTGTAGACTGCTCTGATTTGGTGTAGCTTTTCGGTCTTCCGTATAAATTATTGGATCATCAGCAAATGCTAATAATGATCGCGTTGACGATACGTTAAAATCAAAGCCGTTCAAAAGCTATAACAATAGACTATTCAAGACAGATTTCCATCAGTTACAACAAATGATTTCTCATACAACATATTGCACATCATGGCAACATAGTCTGTGGGGAACCTGTTCTGAAAGAGTTTAGGTATAAGCCCGCCAAACCAACCTGTATCGAAGGTTTCTCCATAGCATTGAGACACGCCCAGGTGTCTGATGTCACTTTCGTCATCCCATGAATAGTTGAATGCCTACCACGGGAACTAAACAGGCCATCAGGATCCTTTCATTTATTCGGTATGGGCGGCAAATGCTTGATTCAGTGTCACTTGAAATACCTTGCTGATGATAGGCAGCAAGCTGATTGGGTGAACGCTTTTAGATCAGGAAGATTCCTTTCATTTCTTCAAGATTGGAAAAAGCTTGGCCTTTTTCCACTGATATAGAAAATATTAACCCTTTAGCATGTTGTTGAACAATATGCAATAATGTCTAATGGCAAACTCAGGCAAATATCATCACATAGTACTGGTCAATACCACATGATTTATTGTTGCTGATATTGCGAAATATAAGACACATGTTTTCATCGCTGACAAAGATTTCCGCTCGGTATGACGACAGAGGTCAATGTTTCATTAAATTAAAGAATGTATTCGCCGTTCAGGCTTAACTTGAAATTAGAAACCTTTACTTCAACGACCTCTCAAAGTATTCGGCTTCTTCTCTCAGAGTTTGGTAGGTAGGCTAACTCAAATGAGTTCGGCTCAGGGCAAGCTTCTGCAATCTATCACGTACAATTCTCCATTACTGTTGCATAATAGTCGCTATCATAAGGAAGCAGCTGCAATTTCCGTTGAGAATTATGAAATACAAGTTCAAGTTTTTCATCAGCAATGCAGAGGTTCAGATATGAACTTGTCCAAGGGTACGTTGGGAATTTGCTTTGCTATCCCAGCCAAATTAGTTCGTCTTATCAAAATGACAATGTCGTCGGCAATCTCGCAAGTCCGCATCAATGACCTACTCACGGACGCATTTGACACAAATATCGGATTAAAACAGGGAGATCAGCTAGCCATAACGAGAACTAGCAATGGAAGAGATGAAATACGCCGCAGAATACAGCTCGAAAATAAAATATTTTTTTTAGCTTTGATGATCTTGGAGATCAGTTGCATACACAGGAAAACAAAGCAACAAGTAGGAGAGGGGGGCATGAAGGGGTAGCTAAGGGAAATTACAATCACCATGTTGATTACTCTTATTAATTTATTGCTCGTTATGTCATTAATCTAACTATGAATTGGTACAGTCTTTGGAAAATCAACTTATCACGTTTTTCACTAATTAATCATTAATAGGAATACATACTATGGGGTAATGAAATCGGGGCATGATGAGGAAGACTAATTTTTCTCATGAAAAAAAAACAAATGTGTATTTCCTCCAGATCTTCATTGTCCACACCAGCACAAGCATTGGGAACCCAACGTCCACAGAGCTGGCAGCCTACCCAAGCATCTGACGATGTCAAAAAATTGAGGTTTACATCATTACAATATGGCATCTTCATCATTGCTCTTTTGTGTTTTGACTGTTTGGTATTTTGTTTGTTTTTAGTTATCCTTTTGTTTTTAGTTACCAATTGAGATTGGATGTTTTATCCGGTTTTTTTAAATTTTTTAGCTCATTCTTATAAAGAGTTGAGGCAATTACGGCTGTTTTTCCTCGTTGGTATTGTTTCCTTTTTTCAGTTCGTTGAACAGAAGGAATTGGCAAAATGTCACTAGAAGATGCATTTTCGAAGCTAGACGTCAGATCTCGGCCCGCTGCACGAATGGAAGGTTCAGGTTGGAGAACGGGTATTTTATAAACTGTTGGTGTGACTGGTTCGTAACATTCGGTGATTATCCCTGTTCGAGGTGAAGTGGAAGATGTCCTTGCAGCTTCAGGTTCTATTGCAACAGTTTCAGTATGAGAAGTTATCGTGGCCGTTGAAGATACAGTTGTGCCTGTTGTTTTTCGAAGACAGATATGGTAACGCTCCATATTGAAGGCCTTCGGCTTTTGATACCCTTTTTTGTTCTACATTCAACGAATCTGCACCATTTTGTATGTTCGTAGTTCAGTAGAAATGAAATCAGTATCAGTAAAATTATTTTGGTTATACGAGTATGGCCATATACCACATTTTCTGAATGCGCTAATGGCGGTAGACATTGTAGCCGCCTGAATGTATGCATTACCAAATATTTCACTTATCTGAAATACAGTTACCATACATCCAGGATGTGATCTCAACAAATCTGTAACAGCATGATCGTAATAAGTGCTGAGTGGCTTCATAAATGCAAGTTTTGCAGGCTGCATTTTGAGTGTGCAGTGAGAAGGAAAGCAAAGTATAATTACTCCATTTTCACGAGCTAGAACAATTGCTTTTAGTGTGACTCACGTGACCATCTAGAAGCAGCAAAACGTGGAAGGAGTAGCTCCGGAAAATTTGATGAAATTTTTACACCATGTCAAAAATATTTCTGAAGTTTTCCAGCCTCGAGGAATGCAACCTGCTGTAGTACCTAGTGGAATATGATCTAAAAGTTCTGGTTTCATTCATTGTCTCGGAAAAATCATAAGTGGAGGCATGTACGTTCCAGCAGCGTTAAAACATATTTCTACTGTGATAGTCTGTCCTCGTTTAGCAGATGACAACGAACCTACTTGTTTTTGTCCTTTCATAGCTAATATTTTGCTCTTAGTTGCGGAATCAATGGGAATTCCAGTTTCATTGCAATTAAATATTTTTTCAGGGGTCAATTTAAACTGATCATAAATATCTCCGAGCAACTGATAGAATTTACTTGTGGCCACTTTATTGAATCCCATTGCTCTAGCTGCTGATGTGGCTTCAGGTTTGCGAATTGATTAATTTTGATGACATTTCAAAAAACTTTTGAGTCAATCAACACCTGCCATTTCCTTATCAGTGTTAAAATTGTGTGACTTTCCATTTTTACTGCCAATTGATTTGCTAGACGTTTTAGTTCAATCGTTGTTAGTTTGAAAGGACGCTCTTTCCTGTATTTCAGATATGCTTCAATTTCGTCTTCTTATTTAGGTGTAAATGTAGTTTTTTTGGGCCTAAAGGTAAACCAATAGTAGCTTCACCGCCTTCGTTCATTTTGTTAACATATCGCTCTAAAGTAGTCTGAGGTATACCATCTCTTTGCTTAAAACTTTATCTATAGCTTTTTTCATAGCATCTGTCGACCATTCTCTTTTGGTTTTTTCTTGTAAGAACGTACCGTGGTTTAACCAAAAAAAATAATGAACTAATGTTATTTATTTAGAAATTTATGAAACCACACGTACAATCCCATTTCCCCCCAATGCGTCATCATACCCCACACCGAATACCCCATCTTGATTGAAAAGGTACGTTAGAACAAAAAAAAATTCACTAATAAAATGCTTAACGGATTCATACAGACAACATACCATACCAAAATAAACAAGACTAGTAAACAAAGATCAAAAAGACATAAATGAGGTGATCATAATTACCTTAAAATAATAACGTTTGAACTTACAAAAAATTAGATCGACGAAACGTTAAAACAGTTTCCGTTTGTAAGCAAAAGACGCGTGCACTCCCATTTACAGTTTCTCTCGCACTGGCCGTTGATCCAACTCGGCTTCCTATTGGCTTCCTACCGCTTTCTATTCACAAACGTCTAGTTCCTTGAATGTGTGCGGTATCTTGCCTTACCTCGCAGCCCCGTTTTGATCTTGCTTATTAATTCTTTCTTAAGGACATTCAAGCTATTGGTAAATTATGAGAAGCAACTCATTATTTCTCCTTACATTATTTACATTACTTGCTTGAGTTACATTATTCTCTGCTGATCCTGTAGCAGCATGTGCAAATGATGCGCCATGCTTGACAGAGCTAGACGATATTACGTTGCGGTTTACATGTGTTTGTTTTGAAGAGAATTCAACTTATGCAATTTGATACCTGGGTATCCTCTACATGATGCTAGATGACCAAACACACAGCAGTTTACATAGTACGATTTTTCTTTTGGCTACGTCTGAGCCAATTTGCACTCACCATGAAAATACTTATATTTAACGCACCGATAGTGCATTGCACATTTGGCAGCCGATTGACCAAATCTTTGGAACCGATAACCCTGATTGACCTCATTTTTTGCAAAACACTCCCACCTCACAGCTCTGAAGTTCAAATACTTTATCTGTTGGAGGCTACTTGGATTTCTATCGTTTGAAATTTATACTAAATGAAATGTCAACATTTTGCCCTCAACAGCTGATCCCCTTTTTGCAAAAATTTGTTTAGCCATAAATTCGAGAGTTGGTGCTGCTTTCTGTGGCATTTCAATTAGATCAACTATATTCCCTCCACAGTCCAAGACCTTCAACAGAAAAGTCTGATTTCTCTCCGCCTTTGGCTTGTTTCTAAAGTGGGGAGCTTTCACACTATTTAAAGTATCTTTGACGAACTTGAAATCAGCCAGTGATTCTGTTTTCATTGTACTTTTGTCAGCATTCACTCTTTTTACTTCAAAATTATTTGGCTTATGTTCGGCTGCCAAGAGCTGAACCATATCCCTTCCGCGCTGCCCGAACACGTCCATCAGTGAAACTTTTTCAATATTCTGATTTTTTACAGAAGAACCAGCACACCAGCTACCTTCTCCTTATTTTTAGACTTTAAATTACCACTAGGAGCGCAATTTTTATTATTAACTTTATTGTCTTGACAATCCATTTCGGTATCAATCGCAGCAAATAACGGATAATAGATAAAATAATTGACTGTAACGCATCATAATTTGCGCTATCGTTATCCCCGCATGCGCCAAGTATGTGGTTGGCATCTTGTATAGCTGATTTCCTCGTATCTTGTGTTGCTGGTTTCCTAATTTCTTGAACTTTTTGCGTGGCTTCCTTATTTCGTCCGTGTTATGTTACGCGATGATTTTCGAAACGTTTCTTCAAAAGATTCGAAGTTTCAATACTTCGTTTTCTTTCTTTACTTTTTCTAAATCATCATTTGATAGTATATGTTTCGGTTTCCCATGATCAAAATTTTCATGATCAGTTTTTCTTTTCATTAGTTGTCGTTGATGGCATTTGATATGTCTGGTCCCAGGTCCCCCAGCGATGGGAAGTTGTCGGGCTCCTCCACATCACCGGTGAAAAATCTTCTCTACTTTTCAGACGAATTTTTCGAATGATTCGACGATGTAATTATAATAAGTTTTTCCAATTTAGAAAATTACTTTCGTAATGACATTTTAAAAAATTTATTAATTTTTAAAAATCAGTGCAAAGCGCTTTTAACAAACACGTCTGTACGCAACGAATCCTAGATGTAAAATGAAATTTTCTGATAAAACAAATAAAAAAATCTTCTATAAGATTTCATTCAATCAATGTTGGTAGTAATGTTATATTGCAACAAAATAGCAGGAGATTGAAATAGAGTAACAATAGCTTTTCTTAAGTGACTAGATGTCGTTTATTATGAGTTCACTCATGATTATTACCTGCATATCGTAGGTTGATTTCAAAACTCTTCTGACATGAGCGCAGTTTCGTCTACTTATTTTGTTTTTATTTATTAGCGATTCTTGTCTTGTTTTTATTTTTTACCGATTGTTGAACCCAGGAAAAATAATAGAATAAAAGAAATTGAATTGATGAATTTCACCTTTTGTTTGGATGGTAGGTACTTTGGTGTGGCACTGAATAGGTGCCTGGTTACGATTTGATGCCTCACCTCATTTCAAGTGGGACAATGGATTACCTTATATTTCTAAATGATTCTTGGGTAGGACAGTATTTTGTGATGATTTTGTCACAAAACGCTAGCCTATCCAACACTACTATTCGGAGCATATCAGTTCTTCTGCTTATTTTTCTTTGGCCCGTATTAGAAAAAATTATTAATTGGGATGTTCGATAATTCAAGTCGTAAACTGCATATTTCAAGTATTACAACTGCATATTTCATGTAGTAGTGATTGCGTGGCTTCCATTATTATATTTTTTTTTTTAGATTAGACCTTAGACTACGTTCCTAACTGAGCGTCATTAATAAACGACAAGTTGGTTAAAAATAACCTTGAAAATGGACAATCAGCGAGAGCATTATCGGCATATTTTATTATATACTTCCGAAAGGGCAAAAATGCAGTACAAGCTCGAAAGAAATTGTGTGAAGTTTATGGTGAGGATGGCCTTACTGAACGCCAGTGTCAGCGTTGGCTTGCTCGCTTTTTACTGATAATTTTAATGTGCAAGATGCGCCACATACTGGTTGTCCAACCACTACTGATGACGACAAAATAGAGGCGTTAATCGAAGCTGACACCTCGAGAGATAGCAGAAAAGCTCGACAAATCAAATTCAACCGTTTACTTGCACTTATAACAGCTTGACTACGTAAACAAATTAGATGTTTGGGTTCCTCACGTATTAAACAAAATCCACCTCACCAAACGCATTAACATATGCGACTCTGCCAAATTTTTGCCAAACTGACCCATTTCTAAAAAGAACCATAACGGGTGATGAAAAATGGACTGTTTACGATAACGTAGTCTGAAAACGATCGTAGGCCAAGCAAGATGAGCCCCCACAATCGACACCCAAAGCCACCAATATTCACCAAAAGAAGATTATGCGTTCTTTGTCGCGGGATTACAAGGGTATCGTCTACTTTGAGCTGCTTCCAAGAAACAAAACTATTGATTCGAATGTCTACTGTCGTCAACTATTGAAGTTGAACGAAGAAATCAAGAAAAAACGCCCTGAACTGGCCAATCGGAAAGGCGTGATGTTCCAACATGATAACGCCAGATCCCACACCTCTTTGGTAACTCGCCAAAAATTAATGGAGCACAATTGAAAACTGATGCCACATACACGCTATAGCCCTGTCTTTACACCATCAGCCTATCATTTGTTTCGCTCCCTTCAAAACCATTTGAATATTAAAACTTTCGATTCCGATCAGGCTGTTAAAAATGAGTTAGACAAGTTCTTCGCTTCGAACGTGGAATTTTTCAACTTACCGAAAGATGGTGAAAGGTCATCCAACCAATTGGTCAATATATTATATCATTGAATAATGGTTGTTGTTAACATAAATAAATTTACTTTAAAAAATTTGAAAAAAGAAAACGACATTAATTATCCAACAACCCAATAATATCTCGCCAGAGATGATTGTATTTTTTTACATGCTTAATTCCTTCAACTTAAATTATTGACAGAATATTTTCTAAAGCGAATTCATGGTAACAACTAGATGCCCTCTTTCACTTGCGTCTTACAGGTATATCCTGGCATGGTTTTTCATTCGCTTCAAGGCTGCTATTAACCGAGACAATGGGGCGCTTCTGGTATTCAATGCAACCAGTACAATTTACCTTTCAGAAGCACGTAATGCACCCACCCAGAAGCCATGCTTTATCCTTGCCTACAATCATCATCAATTGAATAGAAAGTGATAGGCACACATACAGTTGCATTCGACGTCCCAATTTCGGGACGATATCAATGCAAATGTCATGGGACTTTCAGTCTCTGCTTAAAATCGCATTAGAACCGATTTAAGCATACATATGTTAAGTTATTTCTGAGGCCTTTCGCGAATTAATACATTCAAGCAATTATACGGTTGTTACTTAAATAGGGTGATTATCCGCGCATTAGTGTGGTGTGAAATTGACTCAAGTAATCCTCTCGTGGCTGATTGAATTTCACAGGTCCGCAGCGCTCCATCGAACAATCCGTGCCATGTGTTTGGCTAAAAGGTGCTAGCAATAATTTTTCAAAGTGGACTTTAATGCTTTTACGTTATCGACTTAAGCTTTACCTGTTGAACAAAGAGGCTCTTTGATGCCGGGGGTCGTTTGTACGACTGATGTGAACTTAGTCTTGCGAAAAGGCGACTAAATCGGCTAAATAGGTTCAGAAAATAAAATACATAATCTCTGAGAATAGAATTGCTTAGGCTAACATGGACAAATTTCGATGGCGGATTCTGAAACTATTATACAGGTGGCTCCCGATTACCTCTCCGACTTCATGTTGAACGCTGTTACTGAACATACGAACATTGAAAGCATACAATAAACGACTTATTCCTCAAACACTCCGAGAATCCCATTGTTGTCTTGGGACTATGAGAACTAGATAGATACCATGGAAGTAGCGGCGTATAATGTTCACAGAGCATCAAAATGATTATTAATCGTTCAATAAATCAACTTCACTTCGCCGCCCGACAGCCGAAATTATGTCGGCAGTTTTATGACCTCTTAAAAGGCATTAAGGAATATCATATAGTAGTTCTTACCACCTAGAGCTTCTCTATACACAAAACGATTTCATCGCCGCTTTCATTTTTCCTGAGCTTTTTTCATTTGGACAAGTTTCGGCAGGACCGAAATGATTCTAATTAGCAATAGCAACAATGAAGGAGAATCGCGAGGAAATTTAGATGGTACAATGTAAAAAATCGGCGAAATAGTATTTGAATGGTTTTCTTAGACTTTTAGGCACCACTCAGATTAATTCTGTTAATTTTCGTGCTGGTTTGCTATCTCTTTCTGACGATTTTATGAATTATTGAAAAATAGATTAAATTGATTAATAATTAACAATAAAAGGGTAGAATATTAGCAACCATTTGGGCCTTTTGCAATTTTTAACCTTTCTAAGCATAAAATAAAAGCCTTACAAACATTGGTTTGATACTAATAAAAGACCTATAGGTGTCATCTTGTCAATAAATGGCCCGTGGATATCACTTTATTTTTTATATCTAACAAAAAAAGCCCTAAACAAAATGCCGCTTTTTTATTTAGAAATGAAAAACTGTAAATGATACAAATCTTGGATTATTTGTGGCGTTTAACCATGATTTAGACTTCAGCGTTAAGAGCCCCAGCAATAATATCAGAATTTTGCGGTCTATTCAGGTCGATTATTTTAAACAAAGCGACTATGTTGCAGTAAAACAAACACTTTAAGACAGTCGAAATTTTTACACGCAACGACTAAAGAAAGGTAGCATCTACTTACAAATATCCCTCGTGCCGTTCCTTCCACCACGATTCACCCTATTATTCATGACGAAGTCAAGGTCCCTGAATGCCATGTAATACCGCCTGTTGATTTAAGTAGGAGCAGATGCCGAAAGAGTGGCGAAAGATGAGCACATGCCAAAAGAGTGGAGCCAATCAATTACATTCCCTATCCACACAAAAGGTGACAAGTTACAGTGCCACCATTATAGAGGCATATCACTACTTTATACGTTGACACAAATATCGGACTAAAGCACGGAGATGGGCTGGCCCCATCGCTATTCGGTTTGGCTCTGGAATACGTCATATAAGGAAGCTACCAAGTAGTACGAGCCAAGTAGTAGCCTATGCAGACGACATCAAAATTTTGTCACGGTCATCAAAATATGCCAAAGAACTCTTCCTGAAACTCAACAGCGAAGTAAAACTAGTAGGGCTACAAATCAATGAAAACAAAACAAAGCTCATGACGCAGTCGAGGACAAATACCTGAAATACATAGAATATCATACTTGGCGAATACAGTATCGAAAATGTGAGCGAATTTGTGTATTTAGGCGCCAAATAACGAAAACGGGTGATGAAAGAGACGAAATACGCCGAAGAATACAGCTCGCAAATAAAATAATTTATTCAGTTTTGACGATCTTGAAGACCAGCTGCATACACAGGAAAACAAAGCTCCAAGTGTACAAATCTGTGATAAGACCTGTGTGATGCTATGGATATGAAACATGGACCCTAACCCAAGTATCCGTAAATATATTGAACGCCTTTGAGCGACGGCTCCTGAGACGAATAATCGGAGCAAATCTAGACGGAGGGACCAATGGCAAGGCTTCGTTTTTCTAAGCCTTGAGACACCGCCTAGTAACGGTAACCTCGAGTACGTCGCCCGTCTTTTGATAATTTCTTTCACTCAGGATTGCCGCCTATAATTCAGTTAGCTTGATTTCTTCCGTGAGTTACACTTTGCACGACGCTGCCAATGATTCAAGATGTCATACTCTTATCACCAACTGTAAACGATTTAAAGAAAGCTATACATGACTTTGCGATGAGTAAGGCGCATGAAATCGACGGGATAGTTGCAAAAGTGCTCCAGAAATGAGATACCCACCTGTATATTTTACTTCATAAATTAATATGCGAATTTCGGAAAGCTCAGTAATTACAAAACGATTGTCAAAGAAGCAACATATGCCCAACATAGAAATAAACAAGTTATGTAGACAGACCTATGCTCATATCAGAAGGGTTTTGTACTCAAGTTACAAACCATAATTACCAGCAACGAATAATATCAAGAATCATGTCAAAGAGAACTGCTCGTTTAAAATCAAATCCATTGTTTCTCCATTTTCAACTAACAAAAATCACTCAAATCATGAAATCCCAAAAGCATTTATGTCATCGATCTTATCTGAAAATTTTAAGAAGATCAAATCAAAACTGCAGTGTCTGGTTTGATGGAAAGTCTATAAAATACCAAAAAAATGTGTTATATTTGTTGGAATTGGAGAAATTTCAAATGGATATAACTTCCGTGGATATGATATGAATTTCATCAAACTTACAGAGTATAAGGACCTTGTGTAAGGTTGGGTTTAAAGGCATCCATACGATTTTATTGGGGAAAATGCGGAATTCGAAGATCATACTATTATGAACAAAGTTGAACGAATTTTAACTTCTGAGGTATTTGTTATTGTTGTATTCATAAATATCTCCGTTAATAATTTTTTTTCAGATTTTTTATATCACAGGTGTCCAATTGCGAGGGATGAAACACATTTTTCCTGCCCCTAATGAAGCAAAAACTGTCAGTTTAAGGACTGTTTTGGAAAATGCTCATAAAGACTTTTCATTTGATACTCATATCGGCAACATTTGATGAAATATAATATAATAATATAATAATCGATTCATGGCATCAGCATTTTTTTTCGAACCCTAGAGTGGTTACAAAGCCCTTCTGTTAGGAGCTCTCATCTTCATTCATTCATTAAATTGAATCAAGTGTTAAAAGCATGCACCTTAAACGTTGAAGTTGGGAAAAAATATCTCAAAATTATTCAACTTTCGCATTTAAAAGAGCCACTATATTGTATTACGATTGCTGATACCACTAGCTGAACCAATTCTCAAAGATATTCATGATACCTATCATTCCCGAAACTTTCATGCAAATCCTAGCAAACCGGTAGTGTCTGAGTCGGTAAAAAGCGCATATTGTTCGGTAGCCATATGTTTCCATAGTAATACAGCGCATATCGCTCCATAGTAATACAGGAAAAATAAACCGCTCTAACTTTGTTAAATACCATTCGATCTTTATGAAACTTAACCTTGTAAATTGTCATTTGTGTACCGAATTTGGTTGAATTTAAGGATACCGTTAAGATTTTATTCAAGAAAGTGTAAAATCGTGAAATAATACTTCAGTGAATTTCGACTTCTCAGGTATTTGTTGTTGTCGTATTCATGAAGGCCTACATTCATGATTTTTTTTCAGATTTTTCTAATGAAAGGTGTTCGTACGTTTCCCTTCCCCTGCCCTCCACGGTACTGATACGGCAATTTTCAGACTTGTTTTGAAAAGATCTCATTAAGACCTTTCCAACGACACCCTACTCGACTACCAATGGTGAAAATTTTTTTTAAAGAGTCACCTCCCTATATGAGCAGACCCGCCCTAAACCCTTTGAAAAATTTTATCACACCAAAACTTTCATGAAGTCGCCACTTCTGACCTTTCCACAAAGTTTCATGGCTATAGCTTCTATAGTTTCGGAGAAAAAGTGCTGTGACATACAGACGGATGGACGTACAAAAAGATAAACCGCGTTGCCCTATTGTATACATCCTATTAAGTGCTCTCCAAAATCATTGAAAGTAAGCTCCGATATTTTTGGAAAGGAATTGTGTACGATAAACTAAATACTTTCAATGAAAGAGGTGTTTGAAAAACGCTGGAAATATAGCATCGCCATACACAAAATCTTCGTAGATTTCAAGCAAGTGGCGACAGAAATATTCTGTAAATTCATGCTTATCTTTCACGTCCCAGCTAACTTACTAAAGGTTAATGAGAGCGAAACTAAATTCATGTACGAATATGACGAAACTTGACATAAAGAGACAAAACCGTCGAAAACACGGATCACTCTAAATATCTAGGACTCAAAAACGATGACATTATGCAGCGTGCAAATGCAGTAAACTAAGCCTTCATTTCTTAAAACCTGGAAATGAAAACAAGGATCTGTTACCGGCTTCTATTGTGTCTTCCCATTGAGTCCTCGGTCTTCCCGCTGGACGTCTACCGTGTGCTTTACCCGGTAATGTTCTCTCAGGTAGCCGATTTTCTTCCATTCTTTCTACATGGCCCGCATATTGCAATTTATGTAGTTTCACGCAAGAGAGAACAGGCGGATCGTCAAATAGTTCATACAAATCATCATTGTAATGAAGTCTCCACTCTGTTCCTTGTTTCACTGTGTCGTAGATTCTCCGGCGTACTTTGCGTTCAAATACATCCACTGCCTTTTCGGATCCGTTCGTCAGGGTCCATGTTTGGCTTCCATATAACAGCACAGGTTTGACTAGTGTTTAATAAATGCCAAGTTTATTTTTGCCTGTGCGCAACTATTGACCTAAGAAACGGGAGTACGGAGTAATAGGCTTTATTTGCTGCGTTCATGTGGCGTCAAATCTCATCCTATTCAGCGTCTCTTCTAATCAGATTGTCGCCTACGGTCAGATTTTGTCGAACTGGAGTTTTCTTCCTGGTTTGAGTCATGAATTTAGTTTGATTAACTCGTAAGCCAATTCGGTTTGCTTCAGATTCTAGGCTCCCTTGGGATCGAAGATTGAACGTGCCATAATATGCTACTATTTGTGTGGACTTGAAGATTAGTGTACCCGAAGTTTCAGCTGATATATTCCTGATGACGTGTTCCAGTGCAATATTAAAGGGCAATGGGGCAAGTCCATCCCTTGTCTTAAGCCTAATTCCGTTATAAAGCTGTCTGTTAGTTCACCGTTTATCTTGACCTGGGACTCTGTGCTTAGCATCGTGACCTTGCACCTGCGGACTAGTTTTGTTGGGACACAAAAGTCAAGCATTATTTTATACAGAGCATTCCTGTCGACACTATAAAGAGTTGGTGCACATCGATGTTATATTCTCAGCACTTTTCGAGCACCTGCTTTACTGTGAATATTTAGTCTGTTGTAGATCATCTACTTCAAAAGCATCTCCGATACTCTGCTATAATATTTTCATAGTACGGCTTTAATTTTCTTTCTATGATTTTGGAGAGCACTTCATAAGACGTGCACAGCAGTGCAATGCCTCTATAATTTTCACACCTTAATTTGTCTCCCTTTTCGTGTACAAGAAATATTATACTTTTTCGCCAGTCCTCCGGTATCTGCTCCTCTGAGCACATTCTGCATATTAGCCGATACAGAAGGTTTTTAGATGGGGACCCCCCGCCCTGGAGCAGTTCTGCTGGTATTCCATCTATTTCAGGCGCCTAATTTTTTCTGAGGACCCTTATTGCTGCCTCTACTTCATCTCTGGTTGGTGGCAAGACTAGGAGCTCTTGCCCTGCTTCTGGAATGTTCCCAGCTTCAGCTATTGTTGGGGACGCTGCAAATAGCTTCTGCAAGTATTACAGCAATCTGTTTTTTTTAATACCAACTAGGTCGCCTATGATTACTCCTTATACACTTTTGTAAAGACTTGTTTGTGTATTGATGCCATCTCTTAGTTGTTTGATAGAGGTAAACGGCGGTCTGAACTGTTTTCTTTTATATGTTGGATCTTGATGTTGATGGTCAGTCGCTTCTTTCTTCGGCAAATTTTTTTAGCTTGATGTCGGAGGCCTTTATATTGTTCCTCTTTGGCCCAAGTTGGTCACTGGATGTATTTTTTGTGCACCGGGTTCTTTTTTGAATCCCTATTTCGCACTCTCCGTCGTACCAGTCGTTCCTAATTTTCTTTGCCTGATGCCCCAAGCTTTTCTCGGCTGCTTCTGTCAACACATCTTTTACTGTCTTCTACATGGTTTTGGTATCGTCATTACTTTCTCCTGCCTGGAGGGATGTGTTGGTGCGAGTTTCCAGCGCTGACATGTACGTGGACGTTAGTGAGCTATCATTTTGCTTGTGCGCTCGTATCTGGTACCTTGGAGCAACTGTTGCTCTGTGTTTACAGCTCTTGGAGATGCGGCATCGGAACTTGACCTTTATAAAGTAGTGGGCTGAATCACAAACAGCGCTGCGGAATGAGCGCATGTTAGGAATCCTGATGGCGACTCGGTTTTTTATGAGAACATGGTCGATCTAGTTGAATGTGTGACAGTCTGGGGATGCCCACATTCTCTTATGAATTTTTCGGTACCGAAAGCGGGTGGAGTTTACTGTGAAGCCACTACTAATAACGAAGTCTGTCAGGCGTTGTCTGTTGTCACGGGCCTCTGCATGGAGATAGTGCTCTCCGGTTGTTCCTCTTTGTGCCGTTTCTCGGCCGATTTTTGCATTGCAGTCACCCAGAACAATTTTAATGTCGTTTGACAACAGTGCGTTCAAGGGTGCTGTGAAATTCGTCCTTGATTGCCTCGTTCTTGTCTTTTGTGGTCACATAACAGTTGACCAGTCAGACATTAAAAAATTTGGTCTTGATACGAATCGCACAGATCCTTTCGTTAACGGGCTTGAAGTCGATGATAATTAGTTTAAATGCGCTGTCAACAATGAAAGCCACTCCAAACTCATGGCTTCCTCGCAGTTTTCCGTTTTTACACACGGTGTGCGTTCGCATGTCCAATATGTCTTCACCGTGCCATCAGGTTGCTTGCACTGTGAGGATGTTGATTCTGCATTTCTTTATTTTATCCAAAAGTTGTCGCAGTGCACCTGGTCTGTTCAATGATCTAACATTCCAAGTTTCAAAAGAATAGTCCTTTATACGTTGCGATAGTCGTTGCCGTTTATCCAAGTAAATACTATGTGGGGCATTGTTAGCGCTTCGACTTAGTCGGGTTTGGTCCACGAGTGGTATTTTATTTCCCACATAACTACCGGCCAGCCAATTCGAGCACCCTCTATCCGCCACTTGAGGACGCGTCCGATGGGGGACCGAAAGCCCCACACGGAACATGGAGCTTTCACCCGACAAGAATAGGTAGTCTGGCAGTTATTATGCAGGCACTGAGCGTCGGACACCACACTGTGGCGGATATTAAGGGCGGCCAATCACTGATGATAACAAGAAATAACACAGATAATTAAATATTCTAAAGGCTTGCGCTCAATATAGCGGGCTGCACTGTACCGGATGTTATAACAATAATCTTCCTAAGTTGTATATAGTAAAATATAGTGTAAAGTAATTATTTGGTGCATATAAAATGTACGTATAAGCTTTAAAAATTGTTATGCTGCATAATCAGATATGGATGGAGAGAAAAGATTAAGTAGGGCAGAGTATCACAAGCGAGCTAAAGAAAAAAATGAATAACAAATGGATATGATTAAAAACATGCGGCGTTCAAAGTGATAGTGGCGCTACGTCAACTGATGTTTCTTTAGTATCTTCAAGTGCAGATTCTTTGATCGTTGTTGCAAGTAGATCAAAAGAAAAAGCCGAAGATGTCCCACTAGTACCAGGAGCTGTCCAAAATCAGCGACGATGCAGCCAAATGAACAATCGACGAGTTCACGCGTGATTACATTTGTAGGAACGGAGCCAATCAAAACATTCAAAATGATTTTCCTAACAGTGAAGTAATTTACAAAGATAAGGCATGAAAGTTTTCAAAACATCTATTCAAACATCAGCTTATAAATGGTGAAAAATTTCCGCGAAAGTAGCTAATTTATTCGGAAAGTACCGGAGTGTATCTTATAAGAGTGATGGCCTGAGGAGAATTAGTACAGACGTCGAAACCACCTTCCTCTAACATTTTTCTTCTCTAATAATTTTTCAGAAAAATTATTAAAGCAACTCAATTATGTAGCTACACACAAAGAATTTTCATAAGTAATTTTCAAGCTATCGGAGCTATCTCAAATCGAAATGGATACTTGCACGATGCAATAAAAGCTCACTGTAGAGCAAAATATGATCGTATACATTTACATCAAGTTGATCTAAAAAGGGTGAAATGATAAATTTAAAAGTGTAGCAAAGACAAGTACAGGATGTGTTTTTGTGAACCATGTCTTCTTTTTAATGGCGGTCAGTTCGACAAAAAGGAAGGTTTCAACGATTGGAAAAATTTCTATTATCGAGTACCAACTCATGAGAATTCGCCTTGGAAAACATTCTGAAAAGAGTAGTTGCATGTGTAATAGCACTTGCATCACGTGGTTTGTCTTTCAGAGGACACGATGTGAAATTGGTGCATTTCACAATGGAAATTATTTGATGTTGTTAGAGCTCATCGCTTAGTTCGCCCCGTTATTAGCCAAACACATCACACGTTATGAGAATCCAGTGTCAATATATACGAGTTATCCTTCTTCAACAACACACCAAGAATTCATTTGGCTTATGGGAAACCACGATTTGAAGACAGTTGTACTGGAATTATTAACAGCGAATATTATTCTCTGATCATTGACTCGACGCCGAATGTATCTCAAGTAGATCAGCTCACCTATATAATCTGATATGTCCTGCTTAATGGATCACCTGTGAATAACTTCGCTGATTTCGAAACAAAGCCAAAAACTATCCTTCGTACAGGAATATGAAAGAGATTTTCGACGCAATCAAAAGCGTAAGCTACTTCCTTGCGTGAATAATATAGGTGAAGAGACACAACAAAAGAATGGTCGCGAAAATTTCAGAACCACTACTCTTTTGGCAACAATTGATACATTGTCAGAAAAACCCAAAAGAAAAGACGAGATGCTCATAAATTACTTTACAATAAATTTAATTTGATTACTAACCTGACGATGCTAAGCGCGTCAGAAGTCGAAGAAAAGACCAAAATATTTCAAATGGCTTATTCTATCGACTTAAAAGGCAAGTTTCCAGAAGAAAATTTCTATTTTCGTACCCACTGCAGTACAAACAAGTAGAGTAGACAGAGCTACGCTCATTACGATATGCAGACACCAATAATGAATAAACTCAAGAAAAACTTTAACAACATCTACAAGATATACATACTCATTTTAAAAAGGAAACCATTATTATACCATTTTGACCTGCTGCCCCTTTTATTGCAATACCACTAACAACCATTGACTGAATGAAATCTTAAAGATAATTTTAATTATTCATTTTATCTGGAAATGAGAAGATCCAAATAAAAGTGTAGTGCCTGTTTTGATGGAAAGCCCGAATGGTTAAAAAAAAACAGTACATTGCTTTTGTTGTACTCAGAGAGCTTTCAAATTGCTTTTCCTTCCGTGAATGCGATTTAACATCATTAAAACTTGCAGATTATAAGGACCTTTTCTTTAACTACTTTAACTATATTTAAAGGTACCCATATGAGCTTACAGGGAAAAATGTTATGTGTACAAATTCTAAGGTTTTTTTATTGATTTTTTTTTAGATTTTTCGGTCCACAAGTGTCCAATCGTGAGGCAGAGAAGAAAGGAATAATTATTTTATATTCTTCCGCTTCCCCGTCATCGATATTGCAATTTTAAAAGCAGATATTATAAGATCCCAAGAACTTTCATTTGATACCCTACTCGACTATCTATGGTGAAAAAAATTTTTGATTTTTTTTTGACTAGGGAGCTTTCATTAACCAAAAACTTCCAAGCTGCTCAAAAAAATTTTATCACTGTAGCTTCTATGTTTTCTGAGAAAACTTGCTGTGACGCACTGACGGACGGACAGGTACCAATATTAAAAGGTAATGTAAAAAAATTATTTACAAACCCCTAAAAATGAGGAACGGAACAATGCTATCTGTTTATTGAAATGGCTGCGAACTGAAGGTCTTCAAACCATTTACCCAAACTTGCATTTTGCTGTTCGTATGTGTGTATGTACTCCCGCCAGTGACTGTTCTAGAGAACGATCATTTTCTTGTTTGCGACGAGTTAAAAATTATTTACGTACAACAATGACGGAGCAAAGGTTAAACGATCTTGCTTTGCTTAACATAGGAGCTGATTTTTCAAGGAAATTGGATTACAAAGATTTAATTAATGATTTTGCTGCGCGTAAGAGCAGACGAGTTTTGCAGTAAATTGTAAAACACTTGATATATCTTATATTGTATTAGAATAAACGTGCAGTTAAATGAATAAAACCTAAAACCGTCTTAAATGTTTTATTTAAATGTGCGATTATCCTTGAAACCCCGGAAAAGATTTTAAGCTAGCAGCTATTTTATTTAATTAATTTCTGAAGAGATTTCGATAGAAATTCGCAACAAAGTAAATCCATTATGTAGTCTACATGATAGGTGGTGAGAAAGGGGCGGCTGGTACTTACTACATGGTCTGGGGCCTGGGGCCTGGGGCGGCCAGGATTACAATTACGAACATAATGCATTAGCCTCTTATGCGGGTTTCGTAACGCCTAATAGGAAAACAGATTCACACTAACGACTGCTTAACTTTATCTTCCATTCTTATTTTCCAGTATACCTGTATATTTTAAGCATTAAGCTGAATATGACAATTTTTGGTTAGGATTTTCGTAGAACTAGCGGAACAAAGAAATATGTCTATAATTTTTAAAACAGTTAAAACCACTTATAACGACGCCGCGTACAATGTACAATCCAATACTGCAAACAGAAAAGCCGGCACCGCTAAATACCACATACATACATAAAGTAAAAAAAATGTTGCTTACAACGAACACATCGGTTAAAGTGATAATATTGGTTGGAGCAGCCATATTGGTTGGAACTGTGGCTATCTAAATATTGGTTACAGCGTACATTTTTTTAGTTTTGCTGTTCAAAGAAATTAAAGCAAAGGTTTTGTTTACGTTACAACAGTTCGCGCCGACATTTATGTATATAATTCAGTCATATCGCAACATTAAAGGCGAAACATGCCGTGACAACAGTTTACAATCGAAGACCAATTTGCAATAGGTTGCAGAATTGGTTTCGCGAGCTCGACTGCCCATGAATTTCAAACGTCGCGACCAACAATCACAGGAAGGATAAAGCGTCGAGAGAAAATTATAGAGCAATTTAACAAGTGCCGAGAAGCCAAACGAGCTCGGTCATCCAATCACGCGGATATTGAAAATTCGTTACTTGATTGGTTTAAACGACAGTGCGCTAAAAACGTGTCGATGAGTGGAGTGATGCTTTTAGCAAAGACTGATACTTTCGCCGCTTTTTTAAGAAGGAATCATTTAAATGCAATGCGTCCTGGATTCAGCATTTCCAGGCTTGTCGGTTCGTCGAAAATATCATGCAGCTCATAGTTGTATCGAATCCACCATTGGTCTCCACGTCTAGCTTTGCTCTAATTTTTCGTCAAAGGACCCGTCGCTCAAAGGCGTTCAATATATTCGCGGATGCTTGGGCTAGGGTCCACGTTGCATACCCATAGCATCACACAGGTCTTATCACAGATTTGTATACTTGCAGCTTTGTTTTCCTGTGTATGCAGCTGGTCTTCAAGATCGTCAAAACTGAATAAAATATTTTATTTGCGAGCTGTATTCTTCAGCGTATTTCGTTTCATCCATCAATATGTTTAGCTCAACTCTCAAATTTCCCCACATTTTCAAATTATATTCGCCAAGTGTGATATTTTGTGCAATTAAGGTATTCTCTCTCGACTGCGTCATGAGCTTTGATTTATTACAATTGGACTAACGTCGATCTACCTGCACTAAAATCACCTCGATACTCCCCAATAATACTATTGGCGTAGGATCCGATTTTATTTTCTAATATGTTCAAAAATATTTTGCACGCCGGACAAAGTAGTGATACGCCCGTATAGTTTTCGCACTGCAACTTGTCACCTGTTTTGTGGATAGGGAATATAATTGATTCGCTCCATTTGTTCGGCATATTTTCTTGTTGCGAAATGTGCTGGATGACTTTATGGATGGCTTATTGAACACTCCTGCTACAGCATTTTACAATATAAGCTCTACTTGAATCTAATCGATACCCGGCGCTTTACTATTTGTTTGGGTTTTGATGATGGAACGAACTTCATCCAGAGATTTTGGGGCGAATGAAAGCTCTCCGGGAATATCTATAGTCTCCAATGTTGTGGAGCTGTGCGGAAGATTCAGGAGGCTCGTGAAATATGATGCCTTTACTTCCTTAATCTTGTTTTCATCAACGATGATGTTACCAATATCATCACGACAGAGCGTGGTCTCGGACTGATAACCACGTTTCAAGCTTTTCACTAATTTGTATGCTTGTCTTGTCCTCGCTAGACTTACGTCGAAACTTCTCCACTGTTCATCATAGTATTTTCTTTTCTAAGTTCTAATTATCTTATTCGCTACTCTTCTGAGATTTTCATAATCTCCACTCTACGCCCTGGTTTTCCTACCTATATATTGCTTGTTCGCCTGATTCTTCTTATCTAATGTATCCTGGCACTCATCGTCGAACCAATCATTTATCTTGTGCCGAGCTTGATGTCGTTCGTCTATTCTGCCACGGTCCTAATAGCTGCTTTCACTTCCATTCAGAGCTCGTTGCTTGTCTTTAACGATGCGTCTGATAAGATGGGAGCCACCTGGATGTCGAGTGTCTCTGTAAATTTTTTTTTGCCACAGACGCCGTTTGGAGCTTTTCGATGTCAAATTTTTGTATAGGGATAGGTTAGTTTGATCAAGTAATGATCCGAGTCACAATTGGCTCCTCGGTATGTGCGGATGTCAAGTATGATCGAGGCTCATTTTTATTGCATCAGAACATGGTCGATTTGGTTTTGTATGTTGTCACTCGGTGATACCCAGGTCATTTGCTGAATGCGTCGATGTAGGAAGCAAGTCGAACGTACCACTGGATTACTGTTGCACGCAAAGTCAATCAGGTACTGGCCGTTGTCATTTTGTTCGTGGGGGATGAGGAGTCGTGGAAGCTGTGAGACAGGGAAACAATGGGACACCCTCCTCCTTTCTCAACCGGGTTTGTGATCATATACGGCGTACAAAATCATTACATGCGAAGAATTATCCGATGTTGATATCGTACTAAACAACCACATGGCTGAAAAGTACATTTGTCCAGAATTTGAAGATTTTGGTAAAATCACTACCGTGGCTGAAGCATATGCTGCTTGTTCCATTTTGAGAGCGTTTGTTCGAACTATCGATACTCTTCTAAGCGTAAAAGGAGCAGTCTTAAATATTTGTAATTCAGTTGAAAAAATATTTCTTGCAGAAGTAAAAGAAAGACGGCAAACAAAAAAACGGACTTTTCTCCAATTCAACACGATTTGAAATTTTCCATGATTTTTTCATACATCTGAAACCTTTGTATAAAATATAACACATTTCTACATAATACATAGTTACGTAAACGCAGATACATATTTTAGAACTACATACATACATTGATTTGGTTTGGCATTAAATTTAGAATATTATTTACTGTATATCCTACTCTTTTCAGCGTTACTTTTTTACATCAGAATATTCAGTTTGGCTAATGTAAGTACGAAGCATTACAAGGCTTAGTTATGTTTAAGGTATCCTTGAAATTTGAAATAAATTGGGTGGAGTGACCGCTCATAACAAACAGTTCGTTATAACTGATACTACCTTTTAAAACAAACACTGCCTACCATATATAAAAAGAACGGTCCTTTGACGTTTGTTATAAATGGTTTTGACTTTGTATTAATAATTTTTTAACAGAATCTAGCTTTCCGATATCTGTAAAACCCTGATACAAATCATATCCAGCGAAATCAGGCGAACATCAGGTAGTCCTGTCTTAAGCATGCCAATTTGGGCATTCCGTACTATTTCCTCAATACGTTCCAATGCGTATTTAGTTGGAAATAACTTTTGCAAAGCGAAATCAAGCAGATAACAGTTTTAGTATGGCTTTGTTCAAACAAACAGGACACAAAACCAATTAATCTTTGTAATAATTTTATTCATTCCATGTATCTAACTTAAGCTTTAAATCTAAATTCTGTGCACAAACTTCTACATAATTTGCAGCAATAATAGCCAACCTAACATCCTGCTGATATACTCCTAAATTTGAATCCTTGGAACACGGTTCTGCTTCCGTTATCGACAGAAATCGACTCCCCATAATGAACAAAGCGAGCTAAACATTGTCCAGGGGACGCGACCATTCTACTGAAGGCGAACGCGACTCATTCGAATCCCGCGGTGCGGCTAAATGACCTGGGACTTCGTTTTTTAATTGGCTTTATGCTCCTGTAAGTGGCAGTTGAATTTAATTTCATTTTTCCTGTACGAGTTTGTCCTATTGCCGACTGTAATCACAGAAAATCCACACTTACAAATACATGCCTGTACAACAGGAAAAAATCGCAGGATTCCTATTCTCCCACTTTATGAAACGATGTTGATGATGATGTCCAATGTCACAGTTCTCCCTTGACTTGACGAATTGATGGGTCGCTGTGGCGCGTGCAAACAGAGACACAATATTCAGTCCAGCTCACTTACGGCCAGTAAATGGAGCTTCACTATGCAGAGGATGTTGTATAGAGCTTATGCATGGAGGTAGGACTGGTGGAGATTCTATCTTTTTGTCAGGATTGTGCTTTCTCTGTGAGGTTTTGTGGTTAATTTTTGAGGTTTATTTGTAAGTAAGTTGGGTTGTGTGCGTGCTGTGCAGATATTTGTAAGTTGAAAAGATTTACGGAGATTTACTCATCATTATTAACTTTGATGAAGAAAACGTTGGTTTTATTGTGAACTGTTATCAATTTTGTGCTGGACAAAGGGTTGCATGATGAGAGTATTTTAATTTAAGGTTTTCTAATACAAATTTAATGAGCAAAGCTTGGAGAGCAGAACGTCGGTTCTGAAGAAAATATAATGTGGTACTAGCTACTAAGTTGCGTATTTGAAACAAGGTATTTAATGAAACAAACGCAAAAAGAGGTAAAATTTCCTTATTCATACCACCGAGAAGTCAGGTTGCCTCATTCATACCACTGTTGAAGTAAATCAGTATTTCGTTCCGCCAATCAATACCTGACTTGCCCACAATAATGCGACTAGCAGAATATGCAATGAGCCGGAGAAAAGCATACAAATGAACATTATGTTTCTTGCCTGAAAATTTAGAATTTCTGTAAAATTACTTTTGCCCGTTTTCCGGGACCAAATCCCCCTCTTTGCGGCGGATGGTTAAGCAAACCCGGAAAATGGACCAAACAATATTATTCTTTAACATGAAATAAATATCAAAATATCATAAACATGTAAAATCTTCCTTTCTTTTAAGTGCGGTTGTGAAATGTTTTCAAAAAAATTTCCTGCTCTGAATACCCTTTCGTAGACTTATCTGCTGAATCGACAGCTGACAAATTTCATGCCTCTGAGTCCACTCTGATAGAATACTACATGTGCTAAGAAGTCCCCGGATTTTTCAATATGCGGCGACACTGGAAAATGAACATGACTCGTTTCGAGAGGCCCATCTGTCACTAGTTTGTGTATAAAGTTTCATGACATTTCGTCCATTCATTTACAAACTACAGTCGTTAGAGTGACGCTACTTTCGCCTTCGCAAAAAATGGAAAAACAGGAATATCGCATCTTGATGAAACATTGTTTTTGTATGAGAAAACTTCTGAACAATCACTGCAATGGTTGCAAAAATATTAAACCACTTCTACTAATTCGAAAAAAAAACAGTATATGGGTGTTTTAGTGAATTTAAAATGGGTCATACAAGCACCGAAGATGCACCCCACTCTGGAAGGCCAAAATAGGCTACGAATGCGAAGATCGTAATGCAAGTGTATTGAATCGTTTGGAGTGATCGTAGAGTGAAGTTGCGCGAGTTAGCTGAGGACGTGATCATCTCAAAGGAATGGGCGGGATACATTATTTACGATACTTTGGAGATGAAAAAGCTATCGGCGCGATGAGCGCCACGTTCGCTGACCGTCAACCAACAGCAGCAGCGCGTTGATGATTCAACGGCCGGATTGGGGTGATTGAGCAGCCTTTTTCGACGTTTCATGACAAAAAATCAAACGTGGGTTCATTATCATAGGCCTGAGTCCAATAAACAGTATGCAGATTGGCTGGAAAGCCAAGCATAGTGGACAAAAGAGTTCGCTCGGCCGAGAAGGTGATAGCCTCCGTTTTTTTGGTATGTGTATGGAATAATCTTTATCGATTACCTGCAGAAGGGAATAACAGTTACAAGAGAGTATTATCCAGTATTATTGGATAAACTGAACGATAAAAAAAAAGAAAATACTGCCCCATACGGCGAAGAAAGAAGTTCTGTACCATCAGGATAACGCATCGTCCCACACGCCTTTGAAAGTGATAACCAAATTGGACCAATTACAATTCGAATTGATTACTCAACCACCGGATTTTCCCAATTTGGCCCCGAGCGACTATTATCAGTTCCCGAACCTCAAGCGGTGCCTCCAGGGAATGAAATTCAAATCGAACGAGGAAGTCTTCGCGATGATGCATATTTCGAAAGTTTGGGCGTGTCGTACTACAGAAAGAGCATCGAAATGCTGGAGAATTGCTATACCAATTGTAATATAACTCTATCCAAAATACTCGTTTTCATTAAAAATCCCGGGACTTATCAGCCTATGTATTACACTGGAGTATATTTTCCCATAGGAAGACGAAAATTACACATGACCTTAGGAAAATTACACGACACTAACTAGGCAAATTGCACTTTAAATTTGGGCGAACTAACTAAACTATTGTACTAAGGCAACCCGTGTTACGCATAATAATAGACGACTGCGAGCCGCTTATGGAGTTAATTCAGTGTAGGTTACAATAACACCCCTCTTGCCTCAATGCGAACACGTTCACCTTGTGATCGTAAGCTCGAGTCTAGCCCGATTTGATGAGTACGTTAGGATTTAAATGAATAATATGAACGTAAAATTATAGTTTCAGAATGAGTGGGGGGCCGCGAGAGCGAGAGGATAGAATCAAGTTCAAGGGCGGTCAAATAAATAAATTTGAGGGCCACTTTAATTAAGCTTGTTGTGATGTTGACCAATCGAAGGAACAAACTTGCCTTTCCGCTTGTGCTGTGCTACTTGCTAATTTTAAAAAAGCCGGTGCGGCTTGTGTGGACAATTGTCCCGACAACGATAGGGAAAGAACCTCTAAACTTAACATTTGAGCAGTGTATTCATAAGCACGTTTGAAAGCTGAAGGTTGACACCAGTAATAAATTAAAATTTTGATGATATGCAGCAATGCAATACACAATTAGCACTCAATCAGAATATCAAATTGTACCAGTGTAAAATTTTTGGGTTTGAAAGTAATATTTGCTCGCATCACTTGTTACTTGTTTTCAATCAAGAAATTAAGAAACCGCATCTTTTCTACATTTAAAATCAGATTCACACTCATCACAGTTTACTCTCAAAATGTCGTCAGTAGCAATCGTAACGTCATCGCAAAATATGTACAACTTAGTATGCTTGCCGCCCGTGAATGGAAAATCACAAAATTGTAACATTTCCCCTTTTGTATGATGATTGGACTCGGTAAACGTTCCGTAAATCATTTCGGGTTCTCTATTCAGGGTGTATTTGGGAAGTGTCTTTCAACAGGAGTCACCTTTACGTTGATCAAACCATAAACTTGACCGTCGCATCCATATTTGAATCCCGTCACATTTCAAACACTTTACCGAGCAAGCTCAGACAACAGCGATACCTATATCACATTTTTCGTTTTCTCTAGTTTAACGCAAAACTTAGTAGAAACATTTCACACATATGTGCATGTACGAGGTAAAAGTGGGTTCACTCCTTATTGTTTTAAAGCGACAGTTCGGCAATCGTTCAGTATTGGTTTTCCGCATTAATCCCGCCGACAGCTTTTTCGCACTTCCATCTTTTTTCTCGCGGCGTCCGCACTGTAGTCGATCCATCATCAACTCTACGATCCGCCCAAACAGATCTGCTTGCTTCCTTCTAATCGCCACCGTACGATCAAATGCCGCATCGGCGGTTTGTGACGAGCCTCTCATCCATCCACTGTAGATTGCATTCGGCAATGCAATTCGTAGGTCAGCTGCATAATAAAGGTTTGTCATGTCCGAATTTTAATTGCAGATTAGAATTATTAATGCATTATAAGATAATGTTGGGTGTACAACTTAATAACAACATATATGTCATTTTGAAGGTACTTTTGACAGCTATCATTGTCAGTCAACAAAACAATTTTATCTTGTGTGCATCATTATTATTTTTCACGATGAATAACTTCGAAAGTTGGAGAAAAAGGCGGCATTTGCGGGAGGTTCTGTTGGGTCATTTTTTAGCAGAGAAAACTACTGCGGAAAGTCATCGTTTGCTTGTAGAAGTTTATGACGACGATGCTTTAGCAAAAATACAGTGTTTTGAATGGTTTTAACGCTTCAAAAGTGGCGATTTTGACATCAAAGACAAAGAACGCCTAGGACAGCCAAAAAAGTTTGAAGACGAAAAATTGGAGACGCTACTCGATGAGGATTCGTGTCAAACGCAAGACAAACTTGCCAAATCGTTGGGAGTGTCTTAGCAAGCCATTTCGAAACGTTTGAAAGCCACCGGATACATTCAGAAGCAAGGTAATTGGGTCCCCTATGAGTTGAAGCCGAGAGACGTTGAAGGGCGCTTCTGTATGTCTGAAACGCTGCTTGAGCGCCATAAAAAGAAATCATTTTTGCAGGAAGTTTTGTTTGGTCATTTTTTTTGCAAAGAAAACTACTGCGGAAAGTCATCGTTTGCTTGTAGAAGTTTATGACGACGATGTTGTAGCAAAAACACAGTGTTTTGAATGGTTTCAACGCTTCAAAAGTGGCGATTTTGACATCAAAGATAAAGAACGCCCAGGACAGCCAAAAAAGTTTGAAGCAGAAAAATTGGAGACGCTACTCGATGAGGATTCGTGTCAAACGCAACACGAACTTACCAAATCGTTGGGAGTGACTCAGCTAGCCATTTCGAAACGTTTGAAAGCCGCCGGATACATTTAGAAGCAAGTTAATTGGGTCCCCTATGAGTTGAGACCGAGAGACGTTGAAGGGCGCTTCTGTGTGTCTGAAACGCTGCTTGAGCGCCATAAAAAGAAATCATTTTTGCATCGGATCGTGGCTGGGGATGAAAAATGGATCCATTATGACAATCCCAAGCGCAAAAAGTCATAAGTCAAGCCCGGCCAACCAGCCAAATCAACGGCGAAGCTAAATATCCATGGCGCCAGGGTTATGCTGTGTATTTGGTGGGATCAGAACGGGCCGTTATATTATGAGTTGTTGAAATCAGGCCAGAAAATCACAATTGACCTGTAGAGAACACAATTAATACGTTTGAAGCGTGCCATCATCGAAAAACGCCAGGAATATGCAACCAGACACGAGGATATAATTTTTCATCATGACAACGCTCGGCCGCATGTTGCAAGACCCGTGAAAAACTTTTTGGAAAATAGTGGATGGGAAGTTTTGGCCCACCCGCCTTATAGAGCGGGCCTTGCTCCGTCTGACTTTCATTTATTTCGCTCGATGCAAAACGCCCTCACCAGAATACGCTTCACTTCAGAGCAAGGCATCCGAAATTGGATAGATTCGTTTTTGGCCGCCAAGCTGGCGCATTTTTTTCGGGATGGAATTGCATTTTTCGATGGACAATACTTCGAATAAAATATATTGTAAGATTTTTTCACAATAAAGCATCAAATTTCGCTAAAAAATACCGGTTATTAACTTGTACACCCAATAATATAGAAAAATTTAATCATAATAAAAAGTTAAACATTATAAAGAATAAAAATGTAAAGAGAACTTTAAATTTAATGCATAAAAAATTATATAAAATTTATAAATTTTTTTTTCATAAGTTTTACAATGCATAAAACTATAAATTTGAATAATTAAATTTTTCAAAATCTGCAATCAAAATTTGGATCAGTGTTATGGCGGTTTTCGAGCAGTTTGCTTAGGCGACTGCACGATTACTACAGCATTCTATTAAAATTTACTCTACTCTACTAACAAAGTTGAGTGAATTTCGACTTCTAATGTATTTGTTGTTGCTGTACTCATAAAGGTTTACACTTTTGATTTTTTTCAGATTTTTGTGATGAAACGTGTCCAATCGCGGGGGGGCGAAAATTTCATGCATTTCCCCTTCTCCTGCCCCCTCGACATTAGTTAAGTAATTAAGTATCTCATTGAGACCTTTCATATGACATCTCATCTGACCAGCTTTGATGAAAAAATGTTTTTAAGGGTTACTACTCTACGAGTATATGGGGCGACCCCTTATCGCGCTTAGAAATTTTTATTCGCTGCAAAACGTTCTAGAAATTATCACTTCCGACATTTCCAGAAAGTTTTATGGCTGTAACTTCTATAGTTTCGGAAAAAAACTGCTGTGACATACAGACGGACGGACGAACAGGCGGACCCAGGTACCGATTTCAATAGGGTTTTATATTTTAGGGCAAAACCCTAAAGAAGGTCTACCCGACGAAACAAAATGATTTTAATTCAGTCAGAAAATATGTTAGTGCTGAATAAACAATAAGTATTCGGACCGAACTCATTGTAGTGATGTAGCTCTACATTAGTAAATGCACCCCAATCAGGAAATATACGTGTCGCGGTACTGCAAAATACGGCAGAGCCGAAAACTTTTAGAAGATGATGATGACTGTAACTCTTTAGTCAAAAGGAAAATCGGCGGCATTGGTGCTAGGACCAAGGACGGCTACTGCTGATTCATCCTACATTTGCCCATGACCTCCAACGACCCATAAACCATCATCTGTCACCCCCACTTCGATGCATTGCACATTGGCGGCATTGGCTGTAGGAGCAAGCACAGTTACCGCTGAGCTCTTTGCATTTATCTATGATCCTCAAACACCCATCAAAGACCACCCGTCGTCACGACTTCAATATATTGCGCATCGGGGGCATTGGTGCTAGGATCAAGCACGGCTACCGCCGAACCAAAATCGATTTGTCCATGATTTTTATATACCATCCAAAGACTTTTCGCCCTAGCAAGCACGGCTACCGTGGACCGCTCATGGTGCCCAAATATTCATCAACAACCATCCGTCGTCGCCACTTCAACACATTGCGCATCAGTGGCATCGGTACTATGACCATGAACTAATGTTCATTCACCGGCAACGACCCAATATCGCCAATCGCATTCATGGTAAATCAGAGGAATCAGTTCAAGCACCTATCAACGAAGTGAACTCCTACCCGACCCTCATGCATTCTCCTATTTTCACAATTCATCGCATGGCCACCATCCGCTGTCACCAATTATGCATACTAGGCCACCAAGACTACCAGTTTCCCAAAAACTGCTTTACTATTCCCTATAAAGATTCGGACGGAATGCGATAATTTAGTTGAAAATGTATATGAGTATGGTAGCATGAGTAAACTTCTACTTAAAACAGATTGTCGCACGAATATCGTTTTGCTGTCCGCCCGAAGTGTAAACGCTTCTGCTTTTTCGTTACATCTGAAAATTTTTACCCGCCAGTAAAGAAGTTTCACTTCAAAATATTAAAGTACTGTGTTTTGATAGCGGTATTTCTGATTCGCATAAAGTTTTCCAACGCGTAACACATCGTATAAACATAGCCTTAAACAGACTTTTAAAGTTGTGAATAGTTTGTCAGTATTTACCTTATTGGACACGAAAATTGCCATTCAATCAATATATTTGTAGACGCAGCTATAGGACGAGCTGGTGCACCACCATATTAAATTGCTGGCTCGCCAAGTGGAACGACAACTCCTGGGATGTCGCCAGTCACCGCAAGAGTCAATGGGTTACTCCCTCGTATCAGGTGGATGTGATCAGCTACAGTCGTGCAATGGTTGTATGGGCTCCGATCAGAGCCTTAATGCAGCGTAAGTCTTCGAGGAGAAAGCTCTACGAAGCCTTACACGACCAGAGATAGGCGGTATATGAAGAAATGTGGAAGTGTCAACGTTAATTTTAGGTTTTATATGGTTTTGAGAGGGATTTCAACATCGAAATTAAGACGGTTCGCGGAGAACACAGTAGCGCTCCTTGAGAAGTTCATATATCTATTCAATTTTAAATGCCGTGGAAAGTGACTTCTCCCAGCTAAGCGATCTAGAAGGCGTTGTACATGTGTTGCATTTGGCCGCTCTATAAAGTGTAGCTGTACAGTGGACGGTGCGAAGTGAATTTTAAGCACGCAAGGTGTTTGCTTTGCTTTTTATGTGAATTATTATACACATTACGCTATAGAAGCATTTTAAATTGTAGGAGAGCTTTGCATTTCGAGAGTAGTTTTGTGAAGTAGGCTGAAAGCTCCCTGGAGCTTGCCACATATAGCATAGGCTAACTACTACAAATGCAAATTTCCCTAGAAGGACTTCCTCACAGTAACAGGGTTTGGCTAAAACCTGTCCATATACCGGAATTTGAGTCCTTGAGGTCGGTATTTTGGCGGAATTTGGGTTTATTGAAATCAATGTTTTGTCAAGATTCCCCATGTAGAGAGTTGATTCATAACTTAATGAGCAACATTCCGAATTTCCATTGATTTTATTATTTATCTTTGTAGTAATTTTTTAATGTGCGAACCACCAAACACTCGATGAAAAAACAAAGCGGTATAAGAAAGAAGACACTATTTTAATGTCAATATAAGTTTATGGCAGAATCGCAAATGGCCAAATTCATTCGATCTAATAAGCAGTGTCGTTCGTTGGAGTGATTTTTTCTCAAATTAAAATACGCTTCAATGATTCAATCTTAATGAATTTTAGAAAAACATAAAACAAGCTTTAAAGCGTTAAAGTACTCAAAAACTTAATGGCCCACATGGCACTCTAAATTTAAACAATATTTAATCAAAAAAAAATTAGAAAAAAAAAATATCAAAATGTTATCAAATGAGAACTACTAAACATTATTTATTAATTGAAAAAAGGGGAATCAACCAACCAACTCTATTAAAAATTACATATAACTAAAGAACACAACGAAAGAGTGTACTTTGGGCTTACAACTAATATGTATCAGCTTAATTATAATAAATATTATCAAAAAACTTTTAACTAATCCGAACAGTACAATGTTACAGTATTTCTAACCTACATGTTTAACTCATCTTTAGTTATTTAAAATAACGAGCATAATAAAACTAAAATGGCACTTAACGTAGCAATAATGAGCTGCAACAAATATAAAAACGAAAAATCACGAATGACTACCAACGACCACGAATAATCCTCTTGGTTTGCGTGAGGAGTGCCATTAGAACCAACGACAAACAGCTGTGAAAATTTCTTTTGCCAAGCATTTGACGATTCTACCTGTCAATTCAAAACAAATTTACTTTGGTCGAATTTACCACGTCATAATTTCACGCTTAACGTAAAATCTACATTTTACTTGAACTTTTCAAAGCGGCAAAGTTAATTTGTATCAGAGAGGCGGAACTCTTTTTCTAACCGCCGCGAAGATATTACATGCTATTACACTGAAAATCATTTATTTGTTTATAATATTGCCGAAAACAAAATCATGCGATCAGTCGTGTTCTCATGATTTCTTTATTAACCACTTTAGTCGTAATTTGAGTAGATACTCGTACTTTAGAACAAGACATAATATCGACGTAGACTATGTTAAACTTATTAGTAGGTGATCTTTAAGCCAAACCAGAAATCGCTTCTCCATACTTGCGAGCACATGTTATCGTTGGAGAATCGATTTGCCCTATTTTATTTAGGACTTCTAACGCTAAAGATTGTTTTTCCTACACCTAATTAAATTGTCTTTGGATCATATTAGGCCTTATTTTTTGACATTACTGTAGAAGTCTGCGATTTTGTATTTAAATAAGTTGGATTGCCTCAATATAGAGAAAATAAATTTAGAAGCTCAAGAAATAATAAAATACGTGTCTTTGTAGTGATGCCAGTGTTTGCTGGATTACACTTTGTCATTAAGGAATAAATAATTTACAAAGAAACCCCTTTAACAATGTTTAATAAGAAATATAAATAGATGTCAATGCTGGATGGATCGTAGATGGCAAATTATAGATGTACAAACTATACCGTTTACAAAAGCTGGCTTAGGTTTGGCTAATGATATTAAATTAATTATTAATTACTATGTTTGATAACAGAATTCCAATTTTTTTCTCAAAACAGAGTGATATATTTGAACTGGTAATAATATTTATCTCTCGACAATAAAATATGGATGAGTTACTCAATACTCATCACAAAAATATTATTGAAGCTCTTTCTGCAAGATCGATTCGACTAACTTTCTCTGAGAGAATGATCAAATACATAAATTGACAATTGTTTTTTTTCGTGGTAGGGACTCTGCGCATAAATGGCATTCAATATATGCGCAGAGTGTGGGGCTCCCATGCTCGCAAGAATGCGGCTGGACTTCCCACTAAACACCTCCCCTGTCAATCTGAGAACCCAGCATGGAACCGTTTGACACATTACTTCGGGCCAGGTCTCGTTTTGTTACACCGTAAGGCGCCTTCAAGCTGGGGGATCCCTTTCCTAGCGAGAGGGGAAGAGGAAGTACCAGAAGAGCGATCCCCAGCCCCAACGCCCCCGGCTGCTGTGAGTACCTTTTATATTTTAGGACTGCCCGAGCATAATGTGCCACCTGGTTCCATTTGTCAACCAATTCGAGCATCACCGCGACTCTATTATCCGGGGTGAGCTCTCTCGTCTTCCTGTAGAGGTTCCTTCGCAGCCTGACCCATTTTTTACACGCAAAAAATGTGTGGCAGGCATTGTTTTCCTCTCCTGGGCAAAACCGACAATCGGAGGACCGTACTTACTAATCTTGTGCAGGTAAGACTGAAAACACCCATGCCCGCTCAAAAGCTGCGACAGATAGAAGTCAGTCTCACCATGCCTTCAATTCAGCCACGGTCTCATATCCGGGATGAGACGCGTAGTCCCCCTTCCCTTCGTGAAATTGACCCAAGACTGCTGCCAATCGTTGAGCGAGCGCTGTCTCTCCTTGCGGAAAACCATCTCCCTCGCATCCTCGTTTCGGCGCAGGTAAATAGCGCGGCGCTCTCTAGCAAGGAGGGCGACAGGTATCACGCCTGCTATAACTCTCACCGCCAGATCAGAGACTATCGGATACGAAGATGTAATCCTCGGTGCCTTCCTTCCCTGTACTTGTGCCAAGCGTTTTCGGTATAACTCCTTGCTGAGAGCGTCGCCCCATACCTCTGCTCCGTACAGTAGCACTGAACCTACTCCACTCATCAAGAGGCGTCTTCTTGATGGGCTGGGTCCCCCTACGTTGGCCATAAGTCGACTAAGGGCCGATATTCCCGAAGCAGCCTTCTCAGCCATTGCCCTGATTTGCTCAGAGAAACTCATCTTCAAGTCGATCAGTAGCCCTAGGCACTACACCGATGGCTTCGATTCGATTCGTATATCTCCAGTACTGGTCAAGATGACCACTTCGGCTTTCTCCAGTGCTAAACTGAGCCCGCGAGCAGTCATCCAGTCCCTCACTCGGCGGATTAGCATACCTAGCCTAAGTCGCGCCTGTTCAACGGTGCGTCCAGCCGCATTAGATATTCTGGAACTTGAAAAGAGTTTTCCAGCGTATCCAGAAAATCCACCCATCTAGCAGAGTCGAAGGCGTTCCTGACGTCGAGTGTCACCAACAGGACGATCCGTCGCTTGGTGTGACTATATGCCTCTGCCTTTTGGACCGCGCCGACCACCTCTGCAATCGCATCAATGGTAAAACGTCCTGCTCTAAAGCCGTTCTGCCGAGGAGATAGGTCCCCAGCAGCACGAATCGCGTCAGTGAGTCTTCCCTTGATGAGTTTCTCTAGCACTTTACCGGCGTGTCTAGCATGCATAACGGGCGGTATGCAGTCGGCGATTCGGGATTTACCTTCCTTTGAATGTGTTGAGCAGGAAGACAGGACAATAGTGATAGACAAGCCGCAACACCTCAGCTGGAGCACCATCTGGACCTGGAGCCTTCCGCGCTTTCAACGGAAGGACTGCCAGTTCCGGCTGTGTGAAGAGTCGACACTCGACTGCTGTTTCACCCTGGACAGCGTCAAAACGGGTGGGATATGCGGGAAAGAGTGCCCGCACTATCTCGTCCATCTTTTTCGCATCATGTATACAAGGTTTCCGTAGGGCACAAAGCTTCCGCAGAACTAGCTTGTAGCCAAGGCCCCACGGATGCTTGTTCACATTGTCCACTAGATCTTGCCAGCAGCGAGCCTTGCTGTTGCTGATCAATTTGCGAAGGCATTTCCTGGCTGACTTATATGCTGCTACGCAGTTGCTTGCCTCGTCACGGCTCTGTGTCCGTTGAGCCTCACGACGAAGCTTGTGACACTCCCTTCGCTTTTCAGCGATTTCAGGTGACCACCAGTACACTGGGGGCTTGCCGTGCTGGGGTTTTCGACAGGGCATAGAAGCTTTGCAAGCAGTCGTGATGATGCTCATAGTTAAGTTCACAGCGTCTTGAGCTGCCAGTTCTTCTGTCCCCTCCGAAGCTCCCTGCAGCGGTGCACCTACTGTGAGAATCTCGACGTCCATCCTTCCGATGTTGGATCCATTTGTAGAAAGCCAAGGCACGGGCGTCGGTAGACAACATATACTGATGTTCACTGGCTGAGTAGTCCTCTAGTACTCTCCAGTTGTGTATCCTCCGTACTAAGGACTCCGAGGCGAATGTCACGTCCGGTATGGTGCCTTCACAGCCAATATGGCGGAAGGTCAGCGTATTGCCGTTGTTTAATACAATTATTTTAGCGTTAGCAATTTTAATAAAAATGAATTGCTAAATCCTAAAGTTAGGTCTTTTCATTTCTCAGGAACACCATATATGAGACCCATTTCGATGGTAGGTACCTTCAACATCGAACCATTTGTCGGGCTGTAGTTCCTTATTTTTGTTGCAGGGGATGTTGCCCGGAATTAAGAGTATTTGCATCCAGACACTATCATCAGGACCCCAGGTCGGATTTAATGGCGCAAGGCGGCTCCAGGCCCACTCAGTGCCCTATCTTCTCGAGGCTTGTCATAATATTTGACCGTAACGGAAGCGATCCGGTATGTCAGTGCACTTGTGACCATTAAGTAGTGAATGCACTATTTGCATTCATTAGGAAATTCATCTTTTTACTTCTCATCGGTGAGAATGCGCGTTTGTCCCCTATCGAAAACTTTTGAGATGTCTTGCCCCACACTCTGAATGACAAAACGTGTGCATTGTATAGATTTCCGTTAATGTTTTGAAATAACGTATTGCCAATCAATTCAATTGACTGGCAATAGACTTAATGCCTAATACTTACAATTTTTCCTAAAATTAAAATCATATTTAATCTTCAAAGCTATGAGATTAACTTCCAAAACCACTTTGAGCATTTGTCTATGAGTTGCACATTTCATACGTGCTACCTTTTGCAGCGTCATTTATCGAATGAAGTGAAACAAACTCCCCAAAGTCAAAGTCAAAAGCGCTTTATTCAATAATAATCGTTATAAATTTTAATAGAATATAAAGTAAATTCTAAACAATAACACTACGAAAACTGAATGGCCCAAATGGCTCTCTAAATTTATAAGTTATCAATGAAGCACATTTAATGAAAAAAAACAATGGAAATTCAATTTGATTAAAATTATTACATATTTTTTTATTCAATCGGAAAAAGGGGACAAATCAACTAACATTATTCAAAAATTACTTATATTACTAACACAACAGTGAACTTTTATCCTATACGTAATATGTTACAGCCTAATTCTAAACAAATTCAATAAAAAAAAAATATAGATATATATATATATATATATATATATATATATATATATATATATATATATATATATATATATATACTGAAATCTTTCCCTAATTTATACTACAAATAAACAACAATACTAGATGTAGCAATATTGAGATGAAACTAAAAACTAAGTAACGAAAAACACAAAACAAACACGTATAACTTAGACATTGTCACTCAGCCACTAATAGCTAGATTGCTCCGTCTCAGCTCGACCAGCCTCAACGAATCTAGCAAGCGAGTATCTCCATGGGAATTGTTAGTCTCTTGAACTGAAATTCGGAGGACATTCTATCTTCTTATCGGTGCAAACAGACTCCCCCATACGATGATAACAGATAGAGAATTGGAAATAAATAGGATCATTTGCCGTACTTCAAGAGTGGGGTGAATGAATTACATAGGATAGGTTTGAAAGCTTTGTGACGCGGAGTAGAAAATTGTGCTAAGCCATATGAAAATATCGTGTGTGTGTGTGTATGTGTGTGTACAAACTGGTGAGCGATGGTTTGCTTAAGGGTTTTGTAAAAGTGTAACGTGCCTTCTGTTTCGGCCGTCGCCGGTTTTAATATTGTAACTCGCACGCGTGAAGCATCTTGTAGTGTGCCTTTTGCTGGGAAATAAGACCCACTGGAGATAGCTAGGTGCCAGCACACGTACGCGTCCTCAAGCATGTTCATTCCAGCTGAGTTCAGTTGTTGCAGCTCGCCAAGGCAGCATTTGATCGCTACTGTCATTCGCGTACTTTCAACTAAATAAAACATTACATCATCGGATCGATTAGAAAATACAAGTATAATGGCAAATATGTATATAAAAGTATTTCGACAAATGAAAATAATCCAACTATAATCATAGCCACCCATAAAACTCGCCATCAATAAAAAATCAGGTGTTCCTGGTTCATATGTATATTGTATTATATGTTCTTGATCTTAATATTTCCTGGCTGCTTAATGATCTAGGGCCTCAATTCTGGGTCAAAATGATATCGATGAATTCCAAACCAAGATTGAAATAGCCGTTACATTCGAACTAAACACTTCCACATATATTAGATTCTCAATGCTACAACTTCCTAAAATATCAAAGAATCGCAATAATAGCAGATTCTACACGTTACTTAATTGTAATGTATCCGAGCAAGCTTTCAATGGGATAACCTCCCCAAACAATCTTTACGTTTTTCCACCAGCGAGGCTTCACCATAATCTTAATTGGTGGTCCGGGAATACAAGGTTAGTGTAAAACTAAGCACCATAATTCAATTCTATTTTACCAATCAACTAAAAAAATGTCTCGAGTCTTTTCGCTTTCACTATCAATCTTTTATTTCTAAGGTTACTTTTACATGCAGATCGGTTTGTCTTATCAAAGAATAATTTCAAACGATTTTGTGATTGCGCAGAATGACGTACTCGCAATAAATTCACCGAGCAAAGAATGCGTAGTCTAAATTCGTCTTTGGAAGCGTCTTATGCGAATCTGTACCACATCACGCGCTGCGTGCAGCCCAAGAAGCCTGTGGCAAAACACGCGTTCTCATTTTATCAATTCGCATTTGTTGCATTTCAGTAAACATGAAATTGGCAGGCAGGTATGCAGCTGACATGCAATACTAATTTTTTCCATAGCGGTGGACTTGAAAGATAGGCACACTTTGCGCCCGTTCAACTTCAAACACCTGATGAAAAGACAGCAAAAGCAAGCAATGAGCAGAGGAAAGCAGCCGAGAACAACTCGCTGACCAGACCAATCTTCTGTCGCAGAGTAATCACTACAAGCTTAGGTTCAGATCCGTTGATTCCGAGCGCAACTTCTGCAGGCAATTAAAATGCAATTACCTCCACATGTTGAGCATACTCATAAGTGGTGTTCCGGATGATAGGCATGCTCATCTGCGAACAATGGTTAGCAGTATATGAAAAGGGACTTCAGGAAGCTTTAACTTGCGTGACATCGTTAGTAACTGTTGCTCTTTCAAACGAAAATTGAAATACAACCTAGTTGAAAATTTCACTCTGCGAATAAAGTTTCAATTAAGAAAAAATACGTCTTGCAACGAGAGCATCTTCAACAATATTTAAAAGGCAAGTCCAACAATCTTTAATAAGTAAATGAAATTTATTTCTGGTAACATACCATCAGGTTGCCAGAAATTTCCGAGAAGGTAAAACTGTAATGCGTGGTTCGCACAAATCCTTGATGAATGCATTGTTATTATTGTAATCGAAGAAAATTCTACCAGCTGCAGCTATTTGTAAGTACAGTTTCGTTTTGAGGAAAATGTGTAATCTACACTATACTATTATTAACAAAGTGGATAAAGATATGGTTACCCATAAAGATCAATTACCATTATTACCCAGATATTTTGTATCAAAGGTATTAAATTGCGATGTGAAGGGGTTCTACAGGGTTATTTTGATATTAGATGAAAAATGCCATTTTTTAATATAAATGACCGGATGTTTATTTCATTATAAAGGGGAAGGTATGCCGTCAATAGTGGAAAATAACATCAGGCAAATTACCACCACGACCACGCTTACAGGACCATATCCTTTTCATGAAATTTTCCATAACCAAATGCAAAGTGGTTGCCCTATGTCCTCGATAGCCTCACGAATGTTGGCGTAGACCTTCTCTTTCACGTGGCTCCAAAGGAAGAAGTTGCAAGGTGTTAAATAACAAGATCCCGGTGGCCAATTGTGATCACCTCTTTGAGAGATAACACGGTACGGAAACTCTTCCCGTAAAAGATCAATGGTTTCGTCTTGTTGAAAGTAAACGTTGTCCAGATCAATACCTTACATTTCCGGCCATAGAAAATCATTAATCATCTCTCGATAGCGCAATCCATTCACCGTAACTGTTGCTCCGGCCTCATTTTCGAAAAAGTAAGGTCCAATGACTCCGCCGGACCATAAACCGCACCAAACAGTCACACATTGAGGATAGAGAGGCTTTTCAACAATAACTCTTGGGTTTTCCGAGCCCCAGATGCGACAATTTTGTTTGTTGATGAAGCCACCGAGGTGGAAAGGGCCTCATCACTCAAGATGATTTTTCGATGGAAGTCCGGATCATTTTCATGCATTTGAAGGACCCAATCAGCAAAGACACGACGTTGTTGATGATCGACCGGCTTGATTTCTTGTGTGAACTGAACTTTATAGCCCTTAAGACCCAAATCTTTATGCAAAATACGGTGTAATGACGTTTGTGGAATGCCTAATTCCAAAGAACGACGAGGAATGGACAAACCTGGGTTTTTTTCAACACTTTCGGCTACAGTAGCAATATTCTCGGCTGTTCTTGAGTGACGTGCACGGGTTTTATTCTTCAAATCACTAAGTTGTCCCAACAGCTCGAATTTTTCCACCAATTTCTGTATTGCCGTCCGACAAGGGGCTTCACGACGACCCAAAAATGTTCGAGTTTTACGAACCGTCTCTGGCAAATTTTCACCATTTTCATAGTGAATTTCAATAATTTCAATGCGGTGTTCAAGCGTGTATCGTTCCATTTTTATTAATAGCGTAGTTTTTACTTGTCAAATGTAAAAAATGACAGCTTCAAAAGTTACATCTACCGCAATAGCGGGCTATTCAAAATAACACCTCTTATTGGAAAACCCTTTAGATTCGCGATTTCAATAGCACTTTGTAAGTTGAACTGTGACATTAGCCCTTGAAACCTTAGATCACCGTTACAGCGACAACAGCTTGCCACCACATGATGGAAAGTAGCATCGAAAATTGTCTGTCAAGGTTTGAGTGAACTAATTTCTGTTGGGAGACACAATTTGCTCAGGCTTTTGTGGTTTCTAGGGCATAGTGGGTACGAGCGCAATGAGAAAGCTAACGTTTTAGCGAAGGAGACCTTGTCGGGCAACCCAGAACCCTGTATAGGAGTCCCTCTTCTCATATCATTCACAAGATAAACTGTTGGCTGAAGACAGTCCGCAGAGTTTTGGTGAGGATGTGACGGCCGTAGATTTACTAAATCCTTAGTATGAGAGCCAAATTAGAGGTTAACCGCTTTTCTATTTAGAATGAAAAGAGTGTAGAACTCTGGTTGGACTGGTTACAAGGCACAGTTTCTTTTGTGCCCATCTGCGAAGAACAGGCATTGTTGAAGATCCTATCTGTCAACGGTGCTTAGAAAAGGGTGAGACAATAATTCACTATGTATGTAAATGCCCGGTCTCTGCCTTTGTCAGGCTGCAGATATTTGATGTCAGACAATGAACTGGAATATGCTCACGGATGAAAATCTATTGGATCTACTTCTTTACTATAAAATTACGAGTAGGGTCTGATGGAGGGGGTTGTGGAGTACATAAACAAACAACAATCCAGTCACCTAAAAGTTATCTTGCTGACACTGCAGGAGGTAAGATGCTATCGGGAATTCAAGATATGAGGTCAGACAGAATATTCAAAGCCGAGGGCCGATAATATTGGAGTAGGTTTTGTTGTCTGTGTGGCCTAGTGGTTAGAGCATGAACGCATAAGCCGAAGGTCCTAGGTTCAAATCTTGTTGGGAACAACGTGATTTAGTTCAGGGGATTTTTCAGACAGAGTATGTGTGTTCACTCAGGGATGATATGTACTGATTTAATCAGATCATATCATAGCTGAGCAGGCACACGGGAGCATGGTACTGACCAAACCAACTTCCGAAAAAATCAACACGGTCATGAAAATGAGATACTCTAACTATCTCTAAGCGCAGGCCCGAGAGGGGCTGTAGTGTTGTGGAAAGGATTCAAACTTCCAGCTTTGTGCTAGTAAACGACAGAATTTCGCTGATTCACAGGGGAGCGAGATTCGGATGAAGGTACACGTACAAATAAATTTTCTAATTTATTGCCAAACGACGATATAAAAAATTCCTGAGTTTTCCATGGCATACATACAATGATCAAACCCGTCTGGATGAAAGTAAACAGGACAAACAAGATCGCAGAAGAGTTGACAATAAGACATCCTACATCCCTACATGAATGTTCAATAGCCTGCTCTTTCACAAACTAGATTGCCCGTTATATTTTAATCCCGATGGGTTTGATCATTGTTAACTATGCCATGGAAACAGCCTAGACATTCTTGATTTGTCAATAATTACTGCCAAAAGGTAACGCCAGTGCTGGGCCATTCGTAATTGCTATTGCTGGGTCGATGTTCATTTATTTTGGATTGATTTTCAATGGGTAATATGAAAATCAACTTATACACAAATTGGGTTGACGGAAGTATGGGTCTGTCAAATGAATTTTTTACTCAAACTACGATACGCGGACAGCACCATGAATAAACTTAAGAAACACTTCAAGGAGACGTACGTAGTATGGATCATCAGGTTTTGGCGTAACATAGAAGGATCCCTTAAAACCAAAAAATAACGCTAAAATTTTTCGATATACTCTCCCATTATTTCAACTCATTTTTCACAGCGTTTAACTAGGGCTTTTATACCGATTTAAAAAACGCCATATCCTTACTATCAAAATAGTCGTTGAAAATTTGTATAGTTTCATAATCACCGTTAATCCTCTTTCCTCGCGAATCCTCTTTTAATTTTGAAAATAAGAAGAAGTGCGAGCGCGCCAGGTCAGGGCTATATGGGAGATGATTGACCCCAGTGAACCAACGTTCTTTAATGGTAAATATCGACACCATAGCTGTATGGACTGAAGAATTGTCATGAAGTAATTGCACACCTCAAAATAGTTTTCCTCGTCACTTTGTAACTAAATAGTATAACTGCCCCAATCGAACATCGTAGTAAGTTGCGTTAACAATCGTGTTTCGCAGCTTGAAATCATTGAGGTGAATTTTTTTACAGTCCCAATAAATTGTAACTATAAGCCTTTTGATACTTTGGTTGGCTTTAACTTGTTTTAGTAACGGTTTTCCTTTTTTGTGCCACTCCAATGAATCACTTTTAGTAGCATAACAAAGAATCATTGTTTCAATGTCCATCACAATATATCGAATAACTGCCTCTCGGTCTTTACGAAAATACACAAAAAACGTTGCTGATTTAGAATAGCAATATTACCAATTTTATTGACGTAATTAATTCTCAAAGATATTTTATTATTCACCTTCTATGCAAATTTTAAGAATATCTCAAAACTGTAGTGAATGATTCGATGAAAAGTTCATAGAATAGCAACAAAGTGTTTTATAATTGTTATAGAGGCAATTCAAATAGCTATAATGTTCATAAATATTAATCAATACTCATGAAATTCAAAAAGTATAGACTTGCGCGTAAAAGGTTCAAAGCTAAGCATCATATCGTTTCCGTGCCGGTAAATCGTTGGAAGGCTTCGAAGTACGCATGGTTGAGTTGGTAGTGTAGGTTCGGTTGAGACAGACTGCCGATTATCGCTGGTCTGGCTCTGAGGCCATGTCCCCATAAGGGCTGGCGCCAACTCTAGCATGGCCCCCCTGCTATGAGAAAAAACCATGGGACCAATAAACGACTATACACACGAACGGATATAGCAGCTCGTAGGGGGCACTCAACAGATATGGCATCTCTGAACTCATCAGTAGTAACAACAACGACTAAGGCATTAAAGAATCTACTAAACACTTCAGATATATTCGCGGCGTTCGAGCGCAGTAAACAAACTGCGCACACTCTAAAACCCACTTTAGGAGAAGACCACGTAATGAACTACCTCGAATTCGAAAAACAAATTGCGACAGAAAAAGCAAAGAGTTAGGAGACCAACGATGTGCCATTGCGGGAAGTTGCTCACATCACCGAAAATGTAACTTAAGCATTGTATCTAGAAACCTCTTTCCAAAGAGAATGTTGAAAACTAAAACAGCCGTTGAGCGCTATCAGGAAGAAATACAAGGTGTTTTCCAAAATAAACGAGACTTTTGTCATACTTTTTTTTTGTGTTACGCCATATGTGAATGATATAGTGCGTTGGAAATTTACATCCCTCTCTGAAAGTTTGGTGACGTTTTGTTCAGTGGAAGCGAAGTTATTTCGTCTAGTGACAGTATGTTTGTGTCATCGGTACAAAAATGGTTTCGAACAAAAACCTAATATCAAATTTTGTTTTAAAATCGCTAAAACGTTTACCAAACCATTTGAATTGCTGAAAAAAGTTTATGGCGATGATTGTCTATCTCTTGCCAGAGTTCATGAGTCGTTTATAGTTTCAGAGATGGCCGTGGGGACATAAACGACGATGAACATACGGACCGCCCAAAATCAGTAATCACCGAAAACTCCATCGAAATTGTGCCTGAAATTATCAAAAATGAGCCAAAATCATCGTTGAAATTCCTGGAATGGGAGTTGAATATGTCCAAAACATCGATTTATCGCATTTTAACCGATCATTTGGGCTTACGAAAGGTCTGTGCACGTTTTGTTCCGCACAAGTCAAGGTGCATTCCAAAATAAACTAGGCTTTTGTCATAAAAATCCACTCTTGTGACAAAAATCGGATTTTAACTATCAACTACTCACCGTATTCGCCTGATATGGCTCGTTGTGACTTCTACTTATTCGGGAAATTGCATTTCGCCATGAAAGGAAAACGCTTTGCGTCCGTAGAGGGCATCCAAAAGGCTTGTACCGACATCCTGAAGGACATTCCGGTCAATGACCTGAAACACCCTTTCGAAAGCTTTTGGATCGCACAAAACAGTGTATCGAGGCCGGAGGAGACTATTTTGAATAAATAAACTCGCGTTTATCAGAACAAAGCCCCTGTCGTTTCTATTTTAGTCAGTCTCGTTTAATCTTGGATACACCTTGTACTAATTCAAAAAACGAGAAGCATTCTGAGGAGAATTTAATCTGAATGTGACTCGCAAGAAAAGATTAACAAAGGTGTAAAGAATGGACTCTTGGAGCAAGAGAAGCTCCTAGAACGCATCGGGCATTACCCACCAAGATGGTTAAAGGCTGAAGAAGAGCAGAAGGCCAAAGAAGAACAGAAGAGTAAGTCTACTGAGGAAGCGCAGATAGCTCCACCACCAAGCACATTCAAAAGAATGGGCTCTCGTCCAATTGAGGGAGACAGGGATAGAAGGAGAAAAGGTCTAACACTTAATTGGGATGAAACGCTGAATGGAAATTCCGAACAGTGCTGACAAAGGCAGTGAAAAAAGCCACCAAAAAAGCCTACAAAATGTCCTAGACACTAAAAAGAAGCACCTGATGCGAGGCAGAACAGAAAAAATGCCACGACGAAGACCCCGGTGGAAGACACTGCTCGTGAAACCCAAGGATAGTCAATCCTACGCAGATGTATTGTGGAAGATCGATGGGTTTGTAAGGCCCGAAGACACCAAAACGGCCATTAATGCAGTTCGACTAACTCAGTCTGGCCACATACTGGTAAAATTTGGAGCAGAAGCAAATCATGACGAAGCTCTAGCAGCTCAAGACGGCAGAATTATCTATGAGTATCATCACGTCTGCTTGCAGCGCTACCACTTTCAGTGCAGCATCTTGCTGAGCCTCACATTGAAATATCTGTGAAGGCATTTCCTGGCCGAACTGTATGCTGCTAAACTGGTACGTGCTGCGTCCCGAGTCAGCATCCGTCGAGATTTTAGTCGGAACATATGACATCCCCTGCGCGGCATAAAAGACACCAGCAGACATAATAAAACTCATAGTTGAAGGTTTCAGAAGTCAGTCTTCCGCTTTCAGATAAATTACCCAGTAACGGTAGGCCTGCCTTGGGCACATCAACGAACCTCAACGTCGGTTTTTCCAATATATCACATGAAAGTGGATGATCGAGATGAAGTGAAATGTACTGGTGATCACAACCCCAGTAGCCCTGTTGTACTCTTCAGCTGTATAGCTTTGGTATTAGAGAATCCAAAGCGAATGTCATGTTGGGCATGATTTTTTCGCAGCCCAACGATGGAAAGTATCCATATTGCCAATGTTCAACATGTCCAGTCTCAGAGATTAGCTTCAGGATTCATTTTTCCCTTGAATATGTTTGAGGCAAGTTCCATTCCATGGCGCTAATGCTGTAGTCTTTTCACGAGAATATGACCATATGTATTTTAGACAGGGTCTTCCAAAGCAATGAGCTTATATCGATTCGGTTTGCGTGAGAGTGATACTTTTAACACTGAAAACATGCAATACTACCTATTTTGAACCTCAATGATGAATTTTTGTCTAAATGTTATGCGCTGGGCAGCAGCAAATCTGCTTTCATGTTTCTCACAAACTTCGGTGTGAGTTTAACATAAATTCACCTAAAGAATACGGCTCATTTCCACTAGCGGGTTGTTCTTGGTTAGAAGTTCATCAAAAACGGAATACGTTTCTATCCCTTTGACTTACTTGAGATCGTCCAGTCTTGGACCAGCGCTTTGTCGAGCACACAGTGAACGTTTCCCAAATATTTTCCCTTCAATCCCTATTTTATCTTATAGCACGAAAAGCTTCTCTCAAGCCCTATACCAACCATTGCAGTGTGGCCATAACGAAAGCACTGGAAGCAGCAGAGGAGGACCGCTCTTCGCCCTACCTATTCATATCTTGCCCTCACCTTGGAAGTTATACGGTTTCTTTCGTGAGTCCCTTTTATCTTTAGGACTACCCGAGCATAATGTACCACCTGATTCCATTTGCTAACCGATTCGAGCATCACCGCAACTATATTATCCCGGGTGAGCTCTTCCGTCTCCCTGTAGAGTTCCCTTCGCAACCTGATCCATTTTTTTCAGGCAAAAAATGTGTGGCATTGTCCTCCTCTCCTGGGCACTACCGATGATCGGGGGACCGTGACTTACCAATCTCGTGCAGGTAAGACTGAAAACACCTGTGCCCGCTCAAAAGCTGGGTCAGATAGAAGGCAGTCTCACCATGCCTTCGATTTAGCCACGGTCTCACATCCGGAATGAGGCGCGCAGTCCACCTTCCCTTCGTGCAATTTACCCAAGACTGCTGCCAATCGTTGAGCGAGCGCTATCTCTCCTCGCATCCTCGTTTCGGCGGAGGTAGCACGGCGCTCTCTAGCAAGGAGGGCGACAGGTATCACGCCTGCAATCACTCTCACCGCCGAATCGAGACTGTCGGATACGAAGATGCAATTCTCAGTACTCCTCTTCTCTGTACCTGCGCCAAGCGATTTCAGTATACCTCCTTTCTGAGAGCATCGCCCCATACTTCTGCTCCGTACAGTAACACTGACCCTACAGCACTCATCAAGAGGCGTCTTCTTGGTGGGCTGGGTCCCACGACCTTGGCCATATGACGACTCAGAGCCGATACTCCTGAAGCAGCCTTCTCAGCCGTTGCCCTGATTTGCTCAGAGAAACTCATCTTCGAGTCGATCAGTAGCCCCAAGTACTTCACCGATGGCTTCGATTCGATTCGTAACTCTCCAATACTGACCATCCTTACTCTAGGGACTCTTTTTTTGTAAAAATGACCACTTCGGTTTTCTCCAGTGCTAAACTGAGCCCGCGAGCAGTCATCCAGTCTCTCACTCGCCGCATTAGCATACCTGGCCTAAGTTGCGCTTGTTCAACGGTGCGTCCAGCGACCAGATCCACAACATCATCCGCATAGCCGACCAAACGCGACTCATCTGGCAACTCAAGTTTCAGTAGCCCGTCGTAAGACACGCTCCATACGTCCGCACCAAGGATAGATTCCTGGGCAATACCCGATGTAATTTCCATCCTTCGTTGGCCCTGTGTCGCGTCGTAGAGCAGGCTTCGGTCCTTTAGGTAGCTCCTCAAAAGCCGCATTAGATATTCTGGAACTTGAAAAGAGTTTTCCAGCGTATCCAGAAAATCCACCCATCTAGCGGAGTTGAAGGCATTCCTGACGTCGAGTGTCACCAACAGGACGATTCGTCGCTTGGTGCGACTATATGCCTCTGCCTTTTGGACCGCGCTCACCACCTCTGCAATCGCATCAATGGTACAGCGTCCATATCGTATGTGAAGTACAAAACCCTTCTGACACGAACGTAGTTCTGATTACCCAACTTGTATAAATTGCTTTTAGAATCGAAACACCACATAACCAACGAATTTTAAAATTCAGCCGTATAACTCTAATCGTTTCTAGCATGTATCATATGTTCATCTACGAATGTAATATGCATAAAATAAATACAAATATTCGAAAAGAAAGGTAGTCCAGAAATTTCCCACAAAGAAACCGCTCTTAATTATCATAAATTTCATCATCAGAGCCTATATAAAGTATTTATACAAAAGATTTATTAAATGTGCTATCAGTTGAAAAAAATGTAAACATTGAACGTTCCCACCATCTATGAGCCTTATACAATAAAATAAAAGGCTTCTGAGCAAATCTTATATAAAAATTGGCTGAAATTATTTTTTTATGAAAAATGATTTGTTCCGCAGTTCAATTTCCTTGTTCTTTAAATGAGACTTAATAGACAGTAAATCAAACGGAATAGTGAAAACAACACCTTTCTACTTATCCTCGATCGAAGGCTAGGCGAGGATGTACATGAACAAGTTTGGTAGACAGAACTACACTCATGTCAGAAGGGTTTGGTACTCTGCCTACGATATGCAGACACTAATAATGAATAAACTCAAGAAAAACGTGAATAACAGCGACAACAAAAATATATGTATAATTCTTTTAGAAGGAAAACATTATCATACCATTTTAACTTGCTGCCACTTTGTTGCAATATCGCTAACAACCATTGACTGAATGTAATCTTAAACATATTTTTAACTGTTCATTTTATCTGGATATTAGAAGATCGAATTAAAAGTGTAGTGACTGGTTCGATGGAAAGCCCGAATAGTAGAAAAATAGTACATTGTTTTTGTTGCACTTGGAGAGTTTTGAAATTGCTATTACTTCCGTGAATCTAATTTAACTTTATTGAATTGATTGATAATAGCCTGTACTTTCAATGCTAAAGTTGTGGGAAAATAACTTAAATTTACTCAATACTCTCGTTTAAAACGGCTGCCGTTTTATTTTACGATAATTAGTATCACTCGTTGAACACATTCTCAAAGATGTGCATGATATACATCCTTCATGAAATTTTCATATAAATCTTAATAAGCCCGTAGTGTCTGAGTTTACTGGAAGCGTGTATTGCTCCAAAGCCACGTATTGTTGCTGTACCACCAAAAATTTAAACCACCGCAAGATACTATGCAATTCTTCTGAAATTTTCATAGTTTGTTAGCTTTATAAGTAGCCATATATATGTACGAGTATATCAATTGAAGCGTGCCGTTACGATTTTATACAAAAAAATGTGAAATTGAGAAATCATACTATTATAGACAAAGTTTAGCGAATTTCAACTTCTCGGGAATTTTTCGTTGTTATACTCATCGATCTACCTCAATAATTTTTTTGAGATTTTTCGGTCCACAGGTGTTCAATCCCGAGGGGGCACAGTTTTTTCGTGTTCCTCTGCTGCCTACCCAATCAATGATATTGCAATTTTAATAACGATTATTAAGATACCTCATTAAGACCTTTCATTTAGTACCCTTATCGACTATCTTTGGTGAAAAAAATGTTTAAGGATTCACATCCTTACATGTATCCCCCTTAATCCATCATACCAAGGGGGGTTCTCGAAAGACCCCAGAGGTTATGTTTTTGTGATTCTTCCGTAAATATAACACCCAATTGAACCATGATTTTTGTATTCCTCCCGGACACGGTTAGGATAAATATTTCATTGTAATGATTATGATTCGTTATTTCAAAAAAATATAAAAAAATAAAAACGCACTTGGGACCGGCAGGACCCCGCTTGGTATACTACGTTCATAAAACTGATTGGTTCATTTCTTGTTTTTATAGTGTAAGAAACTTTTCTTTTTAGCAAATTCAAACAAAATAAAAGTTTGTATGCATATTTACTTCTTTTATTTATGCACGTGCAGTTGATATGAGGCAAAGTGCCGTTTCCAAATAACTGTTTCTTCAGTTTCAAGTGGTGTTCGCGTAAAGTGTCGCCTTGTGATCAGTCATTCAGTGATTATTGAGTGAAATACATTGTGTGTCTTTTGCCTGTTTTTGCAGAGAAGTAGTGTTAGTTCTCTTCTTACTTAGTGTATTGTGCAAGTATTGTGGTATTATATGTAAATTATTGCTTGAAAAAAATAATATTCAAATTTTTTTTTGTTCTTTACTCTTATAATAGAAACTGAATATTTGTAATTGTGAAAATAGCCCGTCAACAACTATCAGATGATGATATTCTCCGGATCCTGGGTGAACGTGATGCCAGTGATCCAGAAGATATCTTGGACGAATCTGATGCAGAATTCATTCCACCCGAAGATGCATCAGAGTCTGAAGACCATCTCGAAATGAATAGTGAGCACAGGGACACTGCTACTGAAGCTTCTGATGGGGACTTCAATGAAAGAGATGAATTTACAGCGAAATCTGGTAGAAAATAGACAAGTTCGGTGCCCCACGTCACTCGTCGTCGGTAATGTAACATCGACAGGGGTTCTCCAGGTCCAACGCGCAACCAATGTTGCAACCACAATGTCTCATATTTTCATCTTGTTCTTAGATGCCCAATTTGTGGAAGCTGTATGCACCTTCACCAATGCTGAAGCTTTACGAGTTGTTAGTGATTTCAATGCAAATACAGCTCCAAACAAACAGAAAACTTGGTCAAATGTAGATCCTGTTGAAATAAGAGCGTTTTTTTGTGTGCTGCTGATTGCTGGAGCTCTTTGCTGCCAAAAGGAATCAATCTCTGAAATGTGGACGATGAATGAAAACACCGTCGTGTTGTTTTTACTGCTGCCATGTCACGAAACAGATTTGCGCTGATCCTTCAGTTTATCAGGTTTGACGATGAATCAACACGTGCTCAAAGAAAAGCAATTGATAAACTTGCTGCTATTCGTGATGTTTGGGATCAGTTTGTAGGACACTGCAAGACACTTTTCGAACCATCTGAAAACATCACAGTAGATGAGCAGCTAGTCACGTTTCGTGGCAGATGCCCAATAAGACAGTACATGAAATCTAAACCTGCAAAATATGGCATCAAAGTCTGGGCGGCCGCTGACGTGAAGACGTCATATTTGTACAACTTGCAAGTCTACACTGGTAAGCTCCGAGGAAATGCGCCAGAGAAAAACTTGAGACACCGCGTAGTGTGCGACTTGATGGAACCACTGTTTGGATCTGGAAGAGGTGTCACTACAGACAATTTTTTTACGTCCGTGCCAACTTCAGAATTTTTACTGGAGAAGAACATTACTATGATAGGAACATTGAGAACAAAAAAGCCTGACATTCCTGCAATGATGGAAAATGCAAAAGGAAGAGACATTCTCTCTTCAAAATTTATCTTCTCAGACGGGGTAGCAGTAGTCAGTTACGTCACAAAGAAAAACAAAACAGTTCGTGTACTTTCCACTCAATTCCTAGAAGATTCAGTATCCAGTGAAAGCCATAAGAAGCCCAACTCGATATTGGAATACAACCGTACCAAAGGTGGGGTGGATAATGCAGACAAGTTGGTAAGAGAATATACTTGTGCCAGACGTACCTCGAGATGGCCTCTGAGACTTTTTATGAACATGCCTTCATAATTTGGACATCGAAAAACAAAGACTGGAACAGTGGCCAGAAAAATCGCAGATATCGATTCCTGTTCGAGTTAGGCAAGGAGCTGACAAAACCCAACATTCTTCGCAGGGCAACCAATCCAACTGGTCTCCATCTTTCAGTTGTCAGAGCAATTGAAGCTACGGGAGTATTTATTGCACGCAATACTGCAGCTCAAAGCATACCATCGACATCAAATCTGCAGAAGCAGAGGGGAAGATGTTCATACTGTCCTAGAAACATAGACAGGAAGGTCAATACAGTCTGCAGGGAATGCAATAAATTTGTCTGTAAAACCCACGGGAAGATAATTACAACCGTAATGTGTGCCAAGAATTGCAGCAGTAGCAATGATTGCGATGTATTTTTGTGAAGTTATATAATATTATAAAGATTTTACTTCCCAATATTATTAAGGAAATGTTGGAATAAAGGGAAAAAATAATGCTCACAATTCTTGTTTAACTGAAATACATTTCCAGAAACCTAAAAACGTATTTTGAATAGTCTTACAGAAGAAACAGCTGAGAAATAATGAAAAAACACTGGGGTCCTTAGGAGACCCCAGCTTGGTAAACAACGCTGTTCACAAAATTTTATGACTGTAGCTTCTAACGTTCCTAAGAAAACTTGCCGTTACGCACTGACGGACGGGCAGGTACCGATATTAATAGGCTATTGTGAAAAGTTTTTTACAAAAACCTAAAAAGCACCATTAAAAAGATATACGAAGTATGTTCAAAAGCAAGATGACTTTGCATTTTTAAGGAAAAATATTTATTTATTCGCAAATATTTATGTTGTCCCCTTCAAAGTAATCAATATACTTGTGCCAACGCTTTTTCTGGTCCTCACAGTACTTCTCATAAGCACTTTTCGGTATAGCCTTGAGCTCTTCCAGCGATGCTGTCTTTATCTCCTCAATCGTTGCAAATCTCCGTCCTTTCATAGGTCTCTTCAGTTTTGGGAACAAGAAAAGTCACATGGGGCCAAATCCGGTGAATATGGTGGCTGAGGCATGATTGTTGTGTTTTTTTAGCAAAAAATCGCCGGGCACGCAAAACACTTCTAACCGTTAGGCCTCTCACAAACTAAACATATTATATACCTGTAGCTGAAACTGTAAATATATGTTCGTGACGAGTGTACCAACATAAAAAAATAAAAAAATCGGTAATCGAATGTACGTTGCCCGCGAAATTTGAAAAGTCACCTTACGTTTTGTACACACCTCCTACGTACGAAACAGATAACCCTTTCCTTTGGAAAGCGGCTAGAAAATGAAAATGCTTCGAATTTGAAATGCTTTTCATAATTCAATTCAACCCATTCCTACCTCGAATAGGCCTCAAATTAACATCTGCTACAAAAAAGTTTCAACCGAATTAAAGTCTCACTCGTATACCAGAATGCACTATTCGCAAAACTGACAGAAAAGAATTTGAAATTAAATACCCTCGTTTAAAAAACGTAAACCGCTGTGACAAATAAACAACTGGCGTACGCTATCGGGTGCTCGCCTACAAAGTGTTTATTTCAATGCATTCACGCTCTGCCTCCAGCAAGCAGGGTCCAGCGACGGTTGCATACGAATATGCAACCATATTGCAATGGTAACCACATATTTTGTATTAAATATGGTAGACGCTCATAAGTATTCGAAGACCTGCATTGCCTCTTGCCACTACTGCTTTTGTCACATTTCAGGCGTGTTAGTCAGTCCACGTCCTCGCGAGAACAGTCCGGCAGTTGGTGCACTAAACAAATCCTGCACACGTGAAAGCGTGGTAAAGCTGGGAACGAACGGCCTACAGGAAAAAGCGGTGCTTGCATTTTCGACTCCACTCGCTATTCTGCAAGTGCATCGAATTTATTGCGAACTGAAGTAAATTTTTCGGGTGCTCAAGCTCATCAATATTGTAGCGGGAAATAATGCTGCTCGGGATAATGTTAAACATACCAACATGGAGTTATTTGTGGGTTTTGGGTTACCTAACACGGAACGAAAATGCATTGGACATTTAGTGAGTGTTCGCGATGCGGCGTGCTGCTTTCTACTTAAAAAGGATTTGAGATTCCTGTTTGCTTAAAAGTATTTATTTAAGGAAAAGATTAGCAAATCACAACTTACCTCGCCCGCTCCTCCCAACGAATCGGAGATCGTTGAATTTGGCTACTTGGTTTTTCATCACGGCCGTGCTGTTCCTCAGTTCGGCGCAGTAGTTCTCGTCATTTCCCGCCCGAATCGTCACTATTGTCCCATCGCCGACGTCCACCAGCGACACCACCTTGAATGCGACAGGAAGCGTTTTATTCGACCGCCAATGGTTGGGCAGCGCTGAGCACAAGAAGTACGGACTTCCTGTGCGAACTGAAATCAGAGAAGAAAGTTACAGCACTAGAAAATCGCTACACGCATAAATTAACTGAAAATTCAAGAAGCTGCACATCAACAAAAAGCATTTTGGGCAACTCGAGCCTGCATCTTCAGGTGATCTCCGTGCAGAAAAAACGCCTCGGAACGCGTTGAAAAGACGTCACAAAAACATTGACGTGATTTCGCTGAGATCCTTTTTCACTTCAATTATTCCAAGACTGGAGTTCGCTTGTCGTTGTCGGTCGACAACGCAGTCCCTCGCCAATATCAAATAACACCATTTTTTGGTAGGTATCATTAACAGGTTGGTTCACTGAATTTCACGCGAATTATCTACTAAGGTGGATAATTTTCATTGCATTCTGATTTGCGTCGCAACGGTTGGTCCGCTGCGAGCGGAATTCACCTTGTCGGGTATTTTTTGCTCGCGATGAACAATGTCGGCTCGGCACAGGTTGAAGCGAAATGAAGATCCTCGCAACCAGGTATTGATGACATTGCATGAGCACTGAAGCCGTACAACTTCGATTGATGATTATGACGAGGTAGTCTTAGTCATTTAAAATGTTGAAGTTGATTTTGAAATTTGGAAAGTGTTGTTCTCATTTTCATCGTTAACAATGAGTTAAATGACAAAAATCCTTTTGGGTTAAACCTCCAAAATCTATCTTTATTCGAATAAGAGACGCAAGAAGCCATTTGGTGCATGGCTAATTGATAGCTTATATTCTGAAGACTTCAACCTGTAGGACACAACAATATTAACATTTCAGATAAAGATGCCCGCAAATCAATCTCAAGACGATACTTGCTGGCAAGAGAAATATTAACAGAGGCACTCGTAATTTAATTTTCTGAGTCCCTGCGCAATATTCCATGCGAAATTAAGGAGCGCATAATCAAAAACCCTGAATAATATTTTTCAAGGCGGTACAAAAATCATTTTCCTTCTTTTGACGATAACCGGTTTTGATGTTACAGCTGGATTCGTAGCATTCAAACAGGTATTTTTATGTGTTCTCTTTCTCGTAGCACCATAGACTGATCCAAAATAAAAACGGCCGTTAGCAATACCAGCCGCAAAGGCAAATTCCTCGTAACCACTAGATTTCTATGGAAATAGCCTTGTAAATTCCTAGAAATATGTATTTCCAAGCTTAGCTGGGATTTAGTTATTACAAACGAATAGGTATAAGGAATGCTTTAACTTATAAATATTTGTGATACATATATGCTCGTAAATTTATTGGGTCTTCATTCTCTGCAATAATTATGACCACCAAGTATATATTTATTTATTTATTTCAATTTAACAGAAAGTACAGCAAAATTAATTAAATAATAGCACAGCATGAAAAAGCAAGTAAAAGTAATAAAAAATGCAAAAACTAGGAGAAAATAGTTAGAAAAATTACTGAGAGCTGAGAAGAAGACAGTTGACTAATCTTTTATAAACTCAATACGAAAGGGGGAAGGGCCCAAGCTGAAGGTCATCATGGTTACGAGGTAATCTGAGCATGAGTGAGTGAAAATACACCAAACTACGTGCAAATGGAACATCAAAGATATTCCACGATCTTGTAGAACGCATAACACGCCTCACAGGATCCTGGTTGACAAGGCGAGTATCGGGCAGAGGAAACATTCATCAAGGTAGATTCGATGCAATTCCAGCGAAGGAATATTGAGGATAGCTAATTGTGATTCATAAAAAATGTAGGGAATCTGGAATTTCAAGAAGGCGATCCTGGTAAATCTTTTTTGTACAGCTTCTAGCGTGAACTTCAAACATTTCAAATGAGGCGCCCAAACTGGCGAACAGTACTCAAGGATGGGACGAACCAAGCTAGAATATAATTTAACACACGACAAAGGATCGGAAAAAATGTAGGAATTTCTTAAGATCAAGCCAGAAATGCGAGAGACTTTACAAGTAATTTCAGAAATATGAACATTGAACTTTAATTTAGAGTCGAAAGTGACACCCAAGTCCCTGAAGTGTGTCACCGTACATTGGTATGAATTATTTAACGTAAACTGAAAGCTAATAGGGCAAGGGTTGTTAGAAAATGAAAGATGGATGCACTTAGAAACATTTAGTGAAAGTTGGTTATAAGAACTCCAAGATAAAATGGCATTCAAATCATCTTGAAGCAAACCACAGTCATCGATTGACGACACTACTTTGAAAACTTTGACGTCATTTGCATTAACAAGGCAGGAGGAGTTGATGGCAACGGATGGTAAGTCATTTATAAACAGAGTGAACAATAGTGGGCCCAGTATGGATCCTTGAGGAACACCAGAAGACGGATGGAAGGGAGTAGAAAGATAGCATTGAAAAGATACCTGACTGACACGATTGGATAAGTAAGAGGATAACCAGTGGAGCAAATAATCAGGAACGTTGAGAAATTCGATTTTGCTAAACAAAATATTGTGATTTACTGAGTCGAAGGCTTTACAGAACCCCAAATACAAGGTTTCGACTTGTAAACGGTTCTCCATGGCTTTAGAAGTAACGGTCATGAATGCTAAGAAATGCGTTAAGGTCGATCGCCCTTTGATAAAACCATGTTGTTCAGGAACGAATAACTCATGAGTAACTGAAGAAACGTGCAAGTACACGATTTTCTCCAGTAGTTTGGAGAAACAGAGTAATAATGAGATAGGCTGATAATTGGCAACGTCTGAGGTACTACCTTTTTGAAAATAGGAGTAACATAGGATCTTTTCCAACACGAAGAAAAAGAGCCTGAAGATAAGCTAAATTGAAGAGAAAGGAAAGGGGGATACAAATAGAAGTAGCTAAAGATTTCACAAAATGATTAGGAATACTATCGGGACCTGAACTAACGGAGTCATCAAGTTCTAAAATAAGCTTCATAACATCTTCTGGATAGCAAATAAAAGGGAATGAAGGTCGCGTGTGTACGATTGGGAACGAAGGGCTATTGCTGGGAGTAGCATTAAAAGTAGAACAAAACTGAGTTCTAAAAAGTTCACAAATCTCGAGAGGTGAAGCAGCCGTTCAAATGAAGCGAGGATGGGAAACTGGAAGAGGATTTAAGAGAGCGTATATATTTCCAAAATGGTTGTATATATTTCCAAAATGGTTTTGAATGATTTGAGTTTAAAGAGCCTTCAATACTATGAAAATAAGAAGTTTTTGCGATCTGCATCTTTTTCTTAGCTACCGACCTCAGATGACACTTCCGAAAAAGGCTCAATAAATTTGCGCGTATTGAATGCAACCGAGATAGGTGACGGAAGACATTGAAAAATCCTCAATAATTCTATCATGATGACGAACAGTTCAGATTAGGCCTGCGGAAAAGTTCAGTCAATAATTTTGCTTATTTCATTTGCACTTGTGTAAATTAAATAATTGGTCAGATACCTGTAATCTAAGTGTAAACACAAAACTAAAGAGCATGGTGAATGTGAAAAACTATAGAAAAATCTTCTCTTTTGTTACTTTCGAGTTTAGTTGTCACAGTTTCGTTGCTACGAAGACAGAATAGAAAGGTGTCCACAAAACCATCAATCGCAGCTGTTGCAGCGTATTCTCCAAGAAGTGCGTACAGTAGCAATGAGGTGCGAGCCCAGTGAACTCGTGAACAAACCAGAGCATATATACTAACAAGCAAGTTCACCAGCTGATCAGCCAAATTAAAAGAGAGCCTAAAGTAGAGAGCGCTTTTATCTTAATTTGTTTCCATTTGAGATAAAACGTGAAAGCGCCACCCACTTGGGACTAAGCTTTCAAGCACAAAATCGGTTTGATATTGTGTTGTCATGTACGTGCATAAAATGAAAGAGGAATCTTTTGCCCATCTGATAAAAATGAAAGCTCATTGTCTTGCATTCCATTCAAGCGCCTATAGGGGCAATATTCGCCGCTTCAAACTCTTTCTTATTTTTCCCCCATGAAAGCGTTTGCGAACGCTTATACCTACATGCTCTAATTGATCTTTGAAGGTTGAATAGCGTTAGGTTGGCGACTTGTTCTATGTGAACTGGCTTGATAGTTCATACGCTCAGACCAAACACTGGTCAAGTGAGCAGCTAGGGCAGCATAGATGATGTTACTATAAACTCATCGAGTTTTCTCTAAATTTCTTAATTCGTTACGGGAACCAAAGAGCCCAATACACATTGTATCGTGGAACACTCTGTCAATGCGCACGTTCTAATCAATTTTTCTGGTCACCACCGAGTAGTACGGCGTGGGCTCACGTATATTATAGGCGCAAGTACAATTAACTTAGTAGCGAGCTAGGCACTGGTCATTGAAAGGTGTTCGGGAAAGAAAGACCAGTTCAGTCCAGAATTTAACAAGTTCATTATGAAGTGCTAACGAAATGCTGTGTCCACACTTAATATCAAGAGTGGCAGTTCCTGCATCTATAATAGAGGACTAAACTTGTCAAGGACGTTCGCAACTCAAACTGAACCCTCATCGCCATCAGTGCAAGGTGCAAGGATGCCAAGCTAGCACCCGGCGACCTCAAACATGAGCCGGGGACAGGGAGATGCTGGGTTTTCAAGGAGGCCCTAACTAAAGCCAAATCGATACTCAAATTATCCGTATCCTGCAGGTCAATTTGCACCGAAGCACAAACGCCCAGGACCTACTTGAGCAGTTTGCGAGGGATAAGAAAGCTGACCTCCTGTTGCTGAGCGAGCAACATCATAACAAGGACTCGCAAGCGTGGTACCCTGACAAATCTGGTACCTCGGCCATCTGGGTTCGAGACAGCGCCCGCCTTCAGGTGCAGGGCCATGGACGCGGGGATGGTTTTGTGTGGGTGTGGTGTTCAGGGATAACATATTTCAGTGTTTATCTGACGCCTAACGAGGCAATGCGATCTTTTCGAACCAAACTCGATGCCCTGGAGGACGCTGTCTCGAACACAGAGGGCCACATGCTGGTCGGGGGAGACTTCAACGCTAGAGCCATTGAATGGGGTATGCCACAATCCGACCCAAGGGGAAAGCAAATCTTGGACATGGCGGCTAGAACAGCGCTTTTTGTCCTAAATACTGGTAACACCCCTACTTTCCGCCGCTGGGGTTGCGTAGGAACCATACCCGATGTGACACTCGCTTGGGAGTCCCTGGTACCCAGAGTACACAACTGGCGAGTACTAGAGGACTACTCGGCTAGTGATCACCAGTATATAGCTGTTGAGATTCACGACGGTGCCACTCTGCGTGCATATGCCCAAACTTCAATCCTCGGATGGAGGTCTGGGAGGATGGACGTTGAGAGGTTTGCTGACGCGCTTACGGCAGGCGCACCGTTGCTGGGAGCTCCGCCAGGGAGTGGAGAGCCTACAGCCAAGGACTTGGTGAACTCAACTATGAGTACCATCATAGCTGCTTGCGAGTCTTCCATGCCCCGTCGGAGACCCCGACACGGTAAGCCTCCAGTATACTGGTGGTCAAACGAGATCGCCGAACAAAGAAGCGAGTGTCACAAACTTCGGCGAGAGGCCCAGCGGGCGCGAACACGGGAGGAGGCAGACACTAGGCTAGCAGCATACAGGTCCGGCAGGAAATATCTTCGCAGGCTTATTAACAAGAGCAAGGCCCGATGCTGGCAAGACCTCGTGGACGATGTCAATAGGGATCCGTGGGGCCTTGGCTACAAGCTGGTCATGGGGAAACTTGGTGCCCTACGGAAGCCTTGTATACATGACGCGGAAAAGATGGACGCGATAGTGCGGGGACTCTTCCCCGCCCATCCCGTCCGTGTTGACGCTGTCCATGGTGAAACAGCAGTCGAGTGCCCACTCTTCACACAGCTGGAACTGGAGGAGGCAGTCCTCTCCCTGAAAGCGAGGAAGGCTCCAGGTCCAGATGGTGTTCCAGCTGAGGTTTTGCAGCTCGTCTATCACCATTGTCCTGACTTGCTACTCAGCACATTCAATGCTTGCCTACGGGACGGGGTTTTCCCGGTACGATGGAAGGTGGCGAGGATCGTGCTGGTCAGCAAGGGGAAGGGAAATCCCGAATCGCCGTCTGCATACCGCCCGTTATGCATGCTAGACACGGCTGGGAAAGTGCTAGAGAAACTCATCAAGGGAAGACTCACTGACGCGATTCGTGCTGCTGGGGACCTATCTCCTCGGCAGTACGGCTTTAGAGCAGGACGTTCTACCATTGATGCGATTGCAGAGGTGGTGAACGCGGTCCAAAAGGCAGAGGCAGATAGTCGCACCAAGCGACGGATCGTCCTGTTGGTGACACTCGACGTCAGGAATGCCTTCAACTCCGCTAGATGGGTGGATATTCTGGACACGCTGGAAAACTCTTTTCAAGTTCCAGAATATCTAATGCGGCTTTTGAGGAACTACCTTAAGGACCGAAGCCTGCTCTACGACACGACACAGGGCCAACGAAGGATAGAAATTACATCGGGTGTTGCCCAGGGATCTATCCTTGGTCCGGACCTGTGGAACGTGTCTTACGACGGGCTACTGAGACTTGAGATGCCAGATGAGTCGCGCTTGTTCGGCTATGCGGATGATGTTGCGGCTCTGGTCGCCGGACGCACCGTTGAACAAGCGCAACTTAGGCTAGGTATGCTAATGCGCCGAGTGAGGGACTGGATGCCTGCTCGCGGGATCAGTTTAGCACTGGAGAAAACCGAAGTGGTCATCTTGACAAAAAAGAGAATCCCTAGAGTAAGGATGATCAGTATTGGAGATATACAAATCGAATCGAAGCCAGCGGTGAAGTACCTGGGGCTACTGATCGACTCGAAGACGAGTTTCTCTGAGCAAATCAGGGCAACGGCTGAGAAGGCTGCTTCGGGAATATCGGCCCTGAGTCGACTTATGGCCAACGTAGGGGGACCCAGCCCATCAAGAAGACGCCTCTTGATGAGTGCTGTAGGGTCAGTGCTAATGTACGGAGCAGAGGTATGGGGCGACGCTCTCAGCAAGGAGGTATACCGAAAACGATTGGCACAGGTACAGAGAAGAGGAGCACTGAGAATTGCATCTTCGTATCCAACAGTCTCCGACTCGGCGGTGAGAGTGATTGCAGGCGTGATACCTGTCGCCCTCCTTGCTAGAGAGCGCCGCGTTATTTACCTGCGCCGAAACGAGGATGCGAGGGAGATGGTTCTCCGCGAGGAGAGACAATGCTCGCTCAACGATTGGCAGCAGTCTTGGAGGAATTGCAAGAAGGGAAGGTGGACTGCGCGCCTCATCCCGGATGTGAGACCGTGGCTAAATCGAAGGCATGGTGAGACTGATTTCTATCTGACCCAGCTTTTGAGCGGGCACGGGTGTTTTCAGTCTTACCTGCACAAGATCGGCAAGTCACGGTCTCCCGATTGTCGGTTTTGCCCAGGAGAGGAGGACAATGCCTGTCACACATTTTTTGCGTGTACCAAATGGGCCAGGCTGCGAAGGGAACTGTACAGGGAGACGGGAGAGCGCACCGCGGATAATATAGTTGCGGTGATGCTCGAATCGGTTGACAAATGGAACCAGGTGGCACATTATGCTCGGGCAGTCCTAAAATATAAAAGGGACTCACAGCAGCCGGAGGCACTGGGGCTGGGGGATCGCTCTTCTGGCAATTCCTCTTCCCCTCTCCCCCCCCCGCTAGGAAAGGGACTCCGCAGCTTGAAGGCGCCCCACGGCGTAACAAAACGAGACCTGGCCCGAAGTAATGTGTCAAACGGTTCCAGGCTAGGTTCTCAGATTGACAGGGGAGGTGTTTAGTGGGTAGTCCAAAGGTATCCTCCATGGGAGTCCCACACTGCCAGACTCGGCGGGCATAAATGCCTTCATCTCCCTACCACAAAAAAAAAATCAGTGCAAATAAATGTTCCTGGCCCCCAAATCGAAAGCTTTCTTCGATAAATTGAACAAAATTCAGGTATTATTTCTTATTTCCATAAGTATGTAAGAATAAGAATTGATATCAGGCTACCAAATTGACTGATAGGAAGTAACAAAATCAATATTTAGGATACAAGACAAATATACAAGATCTATAGAAAACAAGTTGGGTATACAGAGCTACATCCATGTCAGAAGGGTTTCGTACTCTACATATGATATGCAGGCACCAATAATGAATAAACTCAAGATAAACTTCAACCACATCTACAATGCCTACATACTCACTTTAAAAGAAAATCCATCGTTACAACAGTTTAACCTGCTGCCATTTTATTGCAATATCACTAGTAACCATTGACTGAATGAAATCTTAAAGATATTTTAATTATTCATTTTATCTGGAAATTAAAAGATCCAATTAAAAGTGTAGTGTCTAGTTCAATGGAAAGCCCGATTGGTAGAAAAGCCGTACATTGTTTTTGTTGTACTCGGAGCACTTTCTAATGGCTATCACTTCCGTGAATACGATTCACTTTTTTTAAAATTCCAGACTATAAGGACCTTTCCTTGGACCACTTAAATTTTAATTCATGGGTACCCAGGCGAGTTCACAGGGAATAATATTATATTTGCAAACTCAACTATCTATCTATCTTCTACTTCCCCTGCCTACACCGAAATATATATTGCAATTGTAGTAATGAATGTTAAAAGATCTCTACCTTTCATTTGATACCCTACCCAACTACCTTTGGTGAAATAAGATTTTTAAGATTTCATATCCTTATATAAGGAGACCTCTCTTACAAGCCTTTGAAATTTAATTGACTACGGGATTTTCATTAGCCAGAAACTTCTGAGCTGTTCACAAAATTTGGTGACTGTAGCTTCCATAGTTCCGACTTTAATAGGGTATTGCAAAAAATTTTTTTACAAAACCCTTAAAAAAAGTACATTATGAATAGGAACACGAAATTCCGTATGAATAGCAAAACATTCACTTCAGTCATTATTCTTACATACAATGAATCCTCTTTATAAGTAAATATTACAAAATGTTTTGTCAATCTAAAATGAATTGAAAACCAAAAAAATTCGTAGTTCTTCAAATCTATTGAACAATTTATGATTGTCTTAAGACCAAATTTATAAATATTGCTGGTTTTCTTAGAATGAGTGCGGAAAAGACGTGAAATTTGGTGTGGTTTTGTCAACTATATTGTATGTTTTTTTCGTTTTGCGTGAATTAAATAATTAAATTGTGGCCGATTACTTTGTTCATTTGATATCTCATATTTTGTCTTGAAAAACCGTCGGCTCATGCTTTTATGAGAGAGCAGACTCGTTTACACTCCTTTGAGTCATCTTCAGTATCTGAAGATGGCTCAAAGTGGACGAAACGCGTCTGCTCACTCAAAGAAGCACGGCCCGACCGCTTTTTAAGAAAAAAAATTTGTCGATGATAATGCTCGCAATTATTCAACCATATTTGATTGAAATTTTCGTATGAAAATTAATGAAAGTTGATATTAATGTGAGTTGTCATTTGACCTCTTCCTTTACCCGATAGAATGAAATTACATTCATTACAATGAGTAATATTCATACGTAATATATATTTCTTTATGGTTTGGAGGCGAATGTTAGTTACGCACAGAGTTTGGGACTTCCATGCTTGCAAGCGACTGGACTACCCACTAAATACCTCCCCTGTCAACCCAAAGCCCCAGCATTGAACCGTTTGACACATTACTTCGGGCCAGGTCTCGTTTTGTTACGCCATGAGGCGCTTGCAAGCTGGCGATCCTTTTTCTAGCGGAAGGGGAGAGCGGAAGAGGAATTGCCAGACAAGTGATCCTCCAGCCCAACGCCCCCCGCTGCTGTGGATTCCTTTCATCTTTTAGGTCTACCCGAACATAATGTGCCACCTGATTCCATTTGTCAACCGGTCCGAGCATCATCGCGTCTAAACTATCCATGGTGAGCTCTCCCGTCTCCTTGTATCGGTCCCTTTGCAGCCTGTCTCATTTATTGCACGCAAAAAGTGTATTGTGTGTGTATTGTCTTCCTCTTCTGGGCAAAATCGACAATCGGGGGACCGTGACTTACCAATCTTGTCTAGGTAAGACTGAAAGCACCCATTCCCGCTCAAAAGCTGGGTCAGATAGAAGTCAATCTCACCATGCCTTCGATTTAGCAACGGTCTTACATCCGGGATGAGGCACGTAGTCCCCCTTTCCTTCTTGCAATTAACCGAAGACTGCTGCCAATCGTTGAGTGAGCGCTGTCTCTTTTCGTTGACAACCATCTCCCTCGCATCCTCGTTTCGACGCAGGTGAATAGCGCGGCGCTCTCTAGCAAGGAGGGCAACAGGTATCACACCTGCAATAACTCTCACCGCCAATTCAGAGACAGTCAGATACGAAGATGTAATCCTCAGTGCTCTTATTCTTTGTACCTGTGCCAAGCATTTTCGAACGTCGTCCCATATTTCTGCTCCGTGCAGTAGCACTGACCCTACAGCATTCATCAAGAGGCATATTCTTGATTGGCTGGGTCCCCCTACGTGATCCATAAGTCGACTCAGCGCCAATATGCGCGAAGCAGCCTTATCAGCCGTTGCCCTGATTTGCTCAGAGATACTCATCTTTGAATCGATCAGTAGCCCCAGGTACTTCACCGCTGGCTTCGATTCGATTGGTATGTCGCCAAAACTTATCATCCTTACTCTAGCGATTCTCTTTTTTGTCAAGATGACCACTTCGGTTTTCTCCAGTGCTAAACTGAACCAGTCATCCAGTCTCTCAATCGGTGCATTAGCATACCTAGCCTAAGTTGCGCTAGTTAGATAGTACGTCCAGCGACCGGAGACGCAACATCATCCGCATAGCCGATATAGCACGACCCATCTGGCATCTCCAATCTCAGTAGCCCATCGTAAGACTCGTTCCACAGGTCCCGGCCAAGGATAGATCCCTGGGCAACACCCAATGCATATATACAAACTACGAATTGGCCGCAGTCATAACAATCAAATAGGTTAAATTGATCATTAAAATTCAAAAGTCAGAAAGAAATTTTTGATACCAAACTTTTTTAAGCAAATTAAATACTTGGTAATGAAAATTTGATGCAAAAGAGAAGAAAACTTGATTAGATCCAAGATGTGTATATTTTGATTTAAGCACAGGTTGTAATATAATGTGGAAACACGAATTAATATATTAATAACAATACGAATTACTAACTCAAATAACCTCTCTGTTTCCAGTAGTTTAGATTTTATTAGTGGGAACAGAAAAGAAGGTGAGTATATCCTCGAGTGATTGCAGTTTTGGGTAATCCGCGACTAACTGTTTCAGTGCTTTCGGTTCGGTTTGCGGTGTCGTAGTTCATATTTTGTAGTTTTAGTTTAGTGTAGGCCGTTTTGATTCGGATTAA